>PVIU01018149.1:0-39786 GCA_004026605.1 Ondatra zibethicus
GTGTGTGTGTATGTGTGTGTGTGTGTGTATGTGTGTGTACCCCACAGTGCTTGTGTGACCATCAGAGAACATTTCTAGCCTGTGAGTCCCAGAACTGAAATTAAGACAGCAGGGTTGGCAGGATGCACCTTTATCCACTGAGACAGCTCTGGAATCCTTCCTTCACATTTTTAGATGCTATATAATACAGTCTTTAGAAAAAAACTGTAGTAAACTAGATATAGTAGCTCATCTCTATAATCCCAGTATTTGAGAGTTGGAGGCAGGAGGATTGCCACAAGTCCAGCTATGCTATACGATGAGTTCCAGGTTAGTGAAGATAACATTAAAAGACCATGAAACAAGAGGGAGAGAGAAGGAGAAGGGAAAGGGATGGAGGGAGCGAAACAGATGGATGGGAGGGAAGGAACAAGGAAAGAAAGAAAGAAAGAAAGAAAGAAAGAAAGAAAGAAAGAAAGAAAGAAAGAAAGAAAAAGATTGAAAAAAGAAGAGGAAAAGAGAAGGAAAAGGGGAAGGAAAGTGTGGTGGTTTCAATAGGTATGCCCCCCACACACACAAAGACTCATGTTTGGATACACTATTAGGAGGTGTATACTTGTTGGAGTAGGTGTGATCTTGTTGGAGAAAGTGTGTCACTGTGGAGGCGGGCTTTGAGGTTTCATGTATGCATAAATCATGACCAGAAGTTTATACTTCTGTTGTCTGAAGATCAAGATGTAGAGCTCTCAGTTCTTTCTTCAGCACCATGTCTGCTCGCACACTGCCCTATCCCACCAAGATGATATTGAACTAAAGCTCTGAAATTGTAAACCAGCCACAGTTAAATGTTTTTCTTACAAAAGTTGCCATGGTCATGGTGTCTCTTCACATCAATAGAAACAGAAGGAAAAAGAGAAATGAAGAAAGGAGAGAGAAAGGAAAGAAGGAAAATGGGAGGAAATAAAACAGAAAGAAAAAAGAAAGGAGTGATTGAGTTATAAAAATATGGCACATCCAAAGCAGCATTGTACTGCTAGCATCCCAAATAGGCTCAACTCCACAGGAACAACAAATGTAAGACACCTTCCAGAAAATGGGTAGAGGAATCTGAAATTGATATTTCTAACATCCATAATCTTCCTTCCCTGTCATTACCCTGAAAATCAGACTAAGCATGATACTATGTGGAAGTGGCAAGAGCTCTACAGGGGCTAAACCCATTCCACCTGAGTCTATCAGGAAAGGGAAGTGTCCTTGCAAACCATGGACACTACACCAGAGGAGGAGTAAGGGACCCTACAATTGAGAAATCTGCAATGTGCTTTCCCTCCAGCTATAATATGGCCTTGCCTAGCAAGGAATACATGAAATTTTGGGAAAGCCATGGCAAAATGTGGAAAATGGCACAGCACAAAGATATGGACAATACACCCCAAGCTACACCAGACTGTGGAGGTAGCAGCAGAAGTATTGGAAAGGAATCTGAAGTCAAGCATTCTCAATACCCCTACCTAAATTGCCTTTCATACCTCTAACCCATATAGTTTTTGAAGTATGATTAATAAAATCTCAGAGAGAAATTGGGGTTGAACTTGAAGGTCAGAAAAGCAAAACAGCCAGTCACTGACTCTTACCTTGACCTCAGTCCAAAATGGCGATCCTGCCTCCAGGAATCTCAGAATGAAACTGTCTGTGAGCTGTCTCCTCCATCTTATATTTCTCTCTAGGGCTGGGATCAAAGGTGTGCACCACTGGCATTAAAGGCATGCACTGCCCGGTTTCTGTGGCAAATTAGTGTGGCTACTGAGATTAAAGGTGTGTGTTACCACTGCCTTGTCTGTAAGGCTGACCATTGGGGCTGTTTTACTCTCTGATCTTCAGGCAACATTTATTTATTAAAATACAAATGAAATTGCCACTACCATTTCTTTATTCTTACTCTACTCCTTATTCCGTTCTTTATTCTTTCCTCATTTCATAAGTTAAATAGTGATACTCTTAATCCTAAAAGGAAAATAAAACAAAAGCAAAATAAACTACATTTTTCCTAACTATCTCTAAAATTCAAAGGGGACATAGGTTAAGTGAACAATTTCTTCTCCTGTGGCTAATACTGGGACTGCTGTCACATCAGTATATTTGTTACTGTGTTTGGCTTTCTTACTGAACAAAAACCCAAGTGAAGAACAACCCATATAAAAGAAAAAGACTAAAACAGTGGGCAAATGAGGAAAACTACAGAGCAGAGGGATGATACGGACCAACAGATATGCGAAATGCAACAAAGAAAAGAAGAAAAGCATATGACAGCATTCCACTATGATACCCACACATGTCAGTAGCTTTTTGACATGAGAAAACAAGGATGGTGTGATAGATAACTGAATGCTAGAATCAATATTTGAATCATAATTATTACAAAAGGACCAATAAGTGTCTTGTTTGTTTTTCCTGTTGCTGTGATAAAAAAAAAATACTCAGGCAAAAGCAATATAAAGGAGAAAATGTTTATTCTGGCTCACAGTTTGAAGTTAAAACTCACCAAATTTGGGAAATCGAAGAAGCATGAGCTGGAGGCATCTGGACAAATCGCATCCACAGTCAAGAAGAGAGTAATAAGTGTTTATGCCCATCTCACTCTCTCCTTTTATACTGTCCAGGCTCCTTGCCCAGGAATTGGTGCCACTCACAGTGACTAGGTCTTCCCACTTCAATTAACCTAATAAAGATCATCTCACCCACAGGTGGGTTCAGAGATCTGCCTCCCAGCTGATTATAAATTTCATCAAGTTGACAATTGATATTAGATATCACACAAAGTTCTATCTCCAGGCAGCCTGACATGCAAACCTACCACTTGCTTCAGGAAATAATCCCCCACTGTTACGTGGGCAAGACACTCTAAAATGAGTGTATCACACAAAGAAGGCACAAGAGTAGGGACTTGGGAGAGGAAAGGCTTTAGAGGGAGAAGGAAGGGGACAAGAGACAGGAGTATTGGGTGAAAATGATAGACAGTCATTAGAAAAATGTATGAAACTGTCAGATTATAATCTTTTTAGGCAGGGTTTCTCTGTGTAGCTCTGACTGTCCTGGAACTCACTCTGTAGTCCAGGCTGGACTCGAACTCAGAGATCTGCTTGCTTCTGCCCTGAGTGCTGAGACTAAAGATATCTGCCATCATGCCCGTCTCAATTTTTGAATGAATCTTATGAAAAAAAAGCAATGATAAAATCACAACTAATTGAGAAGAGTAAAATCAACTTAGGATAAAATAATGACAGTGAGGAGACAAAAATAATAACAACACCTGGGTGGTGGTGGCACATGCCTTTAATCCCAGCACTCTGGGAGGCAGAGGTAGGTAGATCTCCGTGAGTTCGAGGCTAGCCTGGTCTACAAGAGCTAGTTCCAGGACAGGCTCCAAAGCTACAACAACAACAACAACAAGCACTACTGTAGTAATTAGTGTGTCGTTAGCACTTTACACACTAAGAACAACAAAGTCACCAATCTACACACAGATTCTTCCCAGATGAGATCAGTTTTCTGGTACAACAGGAAAGAATATGAAACTAAGTAGGTTTTTTTTTTCAAAATGGAATAGGATGACAGAGCACAAAATGTGTATAAAATACATAGAAATATGTTTCATTAGCAATAAAACTATAAATAAATATAACACTGAGGGTACAATATATAGAAGACAGATGAAGTCTAGCCATGTCCAGTACATTGCAAACAGTAACTGTACGGTTTTTGTAGTTCCTTTCATCAAATAAAAATGGCTTATTTTTGTTCCAAAAACAAGAATATAATCTTCCTTCACTGTACTGCAGAGATTTCTCAGTGGTTAACAACACTTGTTACTCTTGCAGAGGAACCATTTCAGTTCCCAGCACACACTTAGAGTGGTTCACAACCATTTGTAAATCCATTTCCAGGGATTTCGATACTCCCTTCTGGCCTCCACAGGCATGCAAATGTACACATGCATGCACATAAAATAAAATGAATCTAGAATAAGTTTTCAATCATAACCTTATACCCCTTATCTCCATGTTCTTCTTGTGTTCACCCCTTGTTCAACTCACAGTACAGAATACAATCCAGTTTGGCTTAAAAGTCCAAACTTGACATCTCATCTCATCTGAAATGCAAAGCAGTCTTGTAACTATAAGCTTCTATGAAATAAAAATGAATATCACATTCCTCCAATATACAATGACACAAAGTAAACAAACAACAAGAAAACTCATTGTGCCAAACATCAAATCCCATCGTGGCACAGCAAGCATCTGGAGCTTATGATGAAACTGGCTGAGTTAGAAAGAGTTTAAGCAATCCAACCCATCTAGATCTGCTACCTGCACAAAAGCAGCCTCTCTTTTAGGCTGGTTTCACTCCATCCCCCAGATTTCCTCAGCAGACATCCATCTCATGGTCCTGTAAACTATAATATTCTGGGGTCTCTATTGCAACTTAGGATTCACCTTCATAGCATCACACAATGGCTTCTCAGAAACTGCTTGGAGGAATTTCAACACGGTCACACATTGCCTAGCAATATTTATGCTCCAAGTTCCCTTCAATCATTTGTCTCCCAATTCCTGCAAAAATCAAAACCATGTAGATGTTGTTGCAAAGTTCTGCTGCCCATGTGATATATAAGCTAGCCCCCTTGGCTCACAGGTTCTGTGTGACGATCCTGGGAAACCATTCCTTATGCAGTTGCCCTTGAGGAACAAGGAACCCCTTCAGTTTAAGCTTTCTTCCTTTAAATGAATTTATATCTTCATAATATGGAATCTCTGGTGGTTGGGATTTTGTCTTCAGGACCCTTCCTGTCATCTCAGTTTATCATAGGTTTCTATTTGATGGTGCTTATCTCTTTAGCAGTAAAAGTTGCTTTCTTGCACCAGCCTGAAGTTCCCATGGCTTAAAATTTATTCTGCCAAACAAATCTATTCATTATATTAAAATTGAACTTCACTGAACTTCTTAGGATGAAAGTAGACAGTAACCAGATACTTGCTCAAATTATCACATGAATGAATCTTATGCTAATTTTGGTAGAATCCTTATTCTCTTCTAAACCCTTGTGAGCAGGGTCTCCAATAGTCATACTTCTCTCCGCATTTTTGTCTCCCTTTACAATGGTTCATTAAGCTTTTCTAATATCATTCCAAGGGCTTTTCAAACCCAAAAGTTTTGTTCCTTTCCACGTTGTTCCAACAAACTAGTTAAAAAGGGTTACAGACCACAGTTATGTTAGCAATGGCCCCATTCCTGGTGTCTATAGTCTGTCTTAGTTGCTCTTCCTGTTAGTGTGATAAAAGTACCCTGACAAAAGCATCTTATTAGAGGAAAGGTTTGTTTGGGCTCACAGTTAAAGGTCGCTGTCCACTGTGCTGGGGAAGTCATATCAGCAGGAACTTGACATAACTGGTTACATTGCTTCTATAATCAAGGAGCAGAAAGTGATAAATACGTATGTTCAGATCACGTCATCACTTTTATACAGTCCAAAATCCTGTCCTAGGAAATGGGGCCATCAACACTTGATGGTCTTCCCATTTCAATTAACCCAATGAAGATAGTCACCCACAGCCATGCCCAAAGATTAACTTTTCAGATGATTTTAGATCTTATCATGTGTACAACTGATAATAACCAAAACAAGAACCAAACAGGGGATTCAACATATAATGAACTTAATTCAAAATCTAGACATGAAAATTTATGAAATCAAGACATACAAGAAAGTTAACAGTAGATAGACCAAAGAATCAGTTACTTGGAGAAAAAAAGATAAGATGTGGGAGGGGAGGATTCAGTGAAGAAACTGAAATGCTGAAAAAGAACCAAATATAAATTCACAAGAATGAATGAATCAATCAAATTGTTAAAAAAAATAACATAGCTGTACTAGTCAAGGTTCTCTAGAGGAACATAACTGATAGGATGAATGTGTATGTATGTATGTATATATGTACATATGTATGTGTGTGCATTTATGTATAAAAGGGATTTATTAGAGTAGTTTATAGGCTGTGATCCAACTAGTCCAACATGGCTGTCTCCCAATGAAAAGTCCAAGAATATAGTATTTGTTCAGTCTACATGGCTGGGTGTCTCAGGTGGTCTTCAATATATATGGGAATCCAGAAGAAGTAGGCTCTAATGCCAGAGAAGGGATGAACTTGCTAGCAAGAGTGAGGGCAAGCAGGCAAAGAGCAAATGCTTTCTTACTTTATGACTTTTCTATAAGCTGCCAGCAGAGGGTATAGCACAGATTGAAGGTGGGTCTTCCCACTTTAAAAGATCTGGATTAAAGTTGGGTTACCCACTTTAAATGATTTAGTTAGGAAAAATCCCTCACTGGTGTACCCAGCCACTTGGATTTTAGTTAATCCCAGATATAGTCAAATCGACAACCAAAAATAACCATCACAACAGCAAAACCACCATCAAGAGATAAGATTAAAGGAGATAATGAATTTTAATGATGGAAGATAAGATCAAGACAATAATAAATATACACACATATGGAGAGAAAACAATTGACTATGACCAAAACTTCCAAAAAGTCTGGCATATGTTCTAAAGACTAATCCTAAGAATCCATAGGCTAGAAGCATCTGATATGAAGTCAACAGTTTTAGACAACTTAGACCATGAACTATATCTGAGAATTTCACAAATATCTAAGTACATTAAGCATCTTAAACCCCCAAATAGTCATTATCAGAGAAGAAACTCCCTACAAAATACCATAGTCTAGATGTCAAAAGTACAATGTAAAGACACAAAACTTAAAGCTACAAGTGAAAAGCGGTAACTCATGAGGCAGAAACACATGGAATGATATATTTAAAGCCCTGAACATAAATAATTGTCAGCTATCAAAGTTATCTATTAAAATTGATGGATAAATAAGAACATTTAAATACTGACATAAGTTAAGATAATTCATGATCCACAAACACAGAAATTAATACAGCTCATGAGAGCAATAGATGAATGGAAGAGAACCAGGAAGAAATAGATCTTGTGCAGAACAGCAAATTAGCAAACAGCCAATGCTACCAGGAAAGGATGGGAAAAAACTACCAATAAACCAACCAACTAGAACAGTCAAAAAAAAAAAACATTTATAATAGCAAACTCTTCTCAACAATAATTTTGAATTTAAATTCCCTTAATTCACCAACTAAAAATCGCAGGAGAACTAAATGGATTACAAGATAAGTTTGGACTAACTGTTCTATCAAAAACACTCACATAAACAGGAAAACTGAAAATCTATGGTTGATAATCAGTCTAACAAATAAATGTAATAACTATTCTTATATCTGATAATATAGACTTCAACCCCAAAGGTTATAACTACCATAAATATTTATGCACTGAGTCTCAGAGGCCCCATTTCATTAAAATATCAATAGACATAAACATCACACAGGAGCTGTAGGGTAAAAAAGAGAAAAATTAAAATTAAGTTGACGTTGTTCTTTTCCCCACTGAGTCCAGTTTGTTTTGCCCAGGGAGTCTCTCTCTTTCTCTCCCAGAAACTATCAAATGTCAGTAGTTCCTCAGTTAATAGTGGGATTTCTTGCTCACCTTATACCTTCTATGCCTGTCTGGAGTTTGGGCAGACTTTTTGCATGTTGTCACAATTTTAGTGAATTCATATATATAACTGTTCTTTACTATCTTGGAAACACAGTTAATTTGATGTTATCCACCACTTCTGGCTCTTACAATATTTCTTCTCCTCCTTTCTCAAAGATTATTGAGCCTTGGAGGCTCAGCCATTTATGCCTGAGAATGCCACTCCCTCATTCTCTGGACATTGACCAGTTTTGAATCTTTGTGTTAATTTCCATTGCATGCAAGGAGAAGCTTCTCTGATGAAGACTGATATACTGATCTATGGGTTTAGAATTAAGTCATTAGAGAAGACACCAGCATAAGAAAGTATGCATCAGCAGTGCATAGAAACTTTTCTAAAACCATATGTGTGTGTACATATTGTATGTACACATATAAATATAATATATAACTTATAGGCTGCAAAGAAAAGCCATAACAAATGCAAAAAAGAATAAAATAGTCCCTTCCTTCTCATGAAACCATAACAGAATCAAAATTCAAATAAATAGCAAGATTAACCTCAGAAATTACAAAATACTAGGGAACAAAACAATACACTACAGAAGAAATTAAAGGGGAAGTTTAAAACTATTGAATAAAATAAAAATGAAAGCCCAGCCTAACATGACCCCAGGCACTGCCGAGATAGTCCTAATAAGAATGTTTAGAATTATAAGTGCTCATATTTAAAAAGAATAAAAGAGAGCTCAAGATCTCAAATAAATGACATAGTGATGCAACTCAAGAGAGCTCTAGAAAGATAAAGTCAAACAATTGCAAAGAATGGCAAGGAATAATGAAGATCATGGCAGAAATTAATACAGACAAAAACAGAGTTGGTTCTTTGGAAAGATTAACAAGATTGGCAAACCAACTCAAAGACATGGAGAAAATCTCAAATTAATAAAATTAGAGATGAGTTGGGTAGTGTTGGTGCACGCCTTTAATCCCAGCACTTGGGAGGCAGAGGCAGGCAGATCTCTGTGAGTTTAAGGACAGCCTGGTCTACAAGAGTTAGTTCCAGAACAGTTAGGGCTGTTACACAGAGAAACTCTGTCTCGGAAAACAAGAATAATTAATTAATTTAGAGATGAAAAGGGAGTTGTTACAACATAATCTGATTGAAATTCTCGAAAAATACTATAAATTTGTTTCAAAATCAAATTAAGAAGATCATACATATTTACCAAGTTAATTTCACCCAAGAATGCAAAATACACAAGTCAACAGATGTAACACAACATCTTAATGGATTAAAATTTAGAAATCATATGATCTTGATAGAAAGAGCCATTTGACAAAGTTCAATATCACTTCATGATAAAAGTCCTGAATAAACTAGAAATCTATGAAACATATTTCAACATAAAAGCTGTATATAACAAATCTATAGATAATATAACATGTTCATACTACAATATGAAAAATTGAGAGCATTTCAACCAAAATCCAGATTGAGACAAAGTGCCTGGTCACTCAATTTCGACTCTGTATAGAGCTCAAAGTCTTAGCTACATAAGTTAAAACAAGACAAAGATATAAAGGGAATAATATCAGGAAGAAAGATGTTAAGTGTCATTATTTACAGAAAACACAATACTATTGAAAGACATAAAGACTCTACAAAATAAAATTTTAGATTTGGTAAACACTATTAATAGTGTTACAGGACATACAATCAACATACAAAAATCAGTAGATTTTTATACATGCCACTATGAAGCATTGAGAATTAAATTAGGAAAAACATCCCTTTCACAATGGCATCAAATAAAACTAAAACTAAATGAAAATTGAACTAATGAATAAGGAAAAGACCTCTTCAAGAAAATTTTAAGATGCTGAAATGTTTTCTAGAAAGATATTATATGGTAGGAAAACTTTTCATATTCCTGGTTTGAAATTAATATTATAGATTCAATGCAATCCCAATCAAAATTCCAGTGATATTCTCCACAAAACTAAAAAAAACAAAGTAATCTTAGAATTCATATGGAAACATAAAACACCATACAGAGACAAAGCAATTCTAAGCAGAAAAAGCACAGTCAGAATTATAACATTTCTTATCCTCAAAATACACTACAGAACTACAGTAACAAAGATGGAATGATAATGTCACAAAAACAGATTATGTAGACTGATACAACATAATAGGGAACACCAAAGTAAAACACACAGCTATGTACATTTAATTATTGACAGTGATGTCAAAACATTACTTAAAAATGACTTATGCCTTATTCATTGAATGGTGCCAACAAAACTATGCACATAGCTACAAAAGAATTAGATTAAATCTGCCTGGAAAAAGAAACATAAATTCAAAGTAGATCAAAATTCTGACTTAAAATCATAAACACTGAACTACTCATATGAAACATAAGGAAAACACTTGAGCCATAGTTATAGGCAACAACTGTCTGACTAAAATCCCAATAGCACAGTAAGTAGACCCAAGAATTGATAGGATTACATGCTATGGGACAGTGGTCTGTACCCTGTCAATTGTATTTTAATAAAACACTGATTGGCCAGTGCCAGGAAGGAAGTATAGGCAGGGAAACCAGGCAGGAAGTATAGGTGGGGTGATGAGAACAGGAGAATTCTGGGAAGAGGAGAGAATCAGTCTGCATTCGTCACCCAGCCACAGAAGAAGCAAGATGAGACTGCCTTGATGAAAAAGGTACCAAGCCACGTGGCTAACATAAACAAGAGTTACTGGCTAATATAAGTTATAAGAGTTAATAAAAAGCGTGAGCTACTAGGCCAACCAGTTTATAATTAATGTAGACCTCTGTGTATTTCTTTGGGACTAAACAACTGTGGGACCGAGCGGGACAGAAACTCCTGTCAACAATTACATAAATTTAAAAAGCTTCTGCATAGTGAAAGAAATTATCAACAGAGTTGAGAGACATGGTATAGAAATGGGAGAAAGTCTTCATTTTCAGACAAGGAACATATATATTTATGTGAGCTGCCAATCAGTAAATCAGTCAATGAACTGAATAGACAGGTCTCAAAATAAGAAACACAAATGGCTAATACATATTTTAAAATATTCAACATTCCGAGCTATAGTGAAAATCCACATTAAAAGAACGTTGAAATTGCATCTCATTCAAATTAGAGTGGCTATCATCAAGAAACAAAAATAACCACAAATGTTGGTGAGGATATGTGTGCATAAAGAGAAATTCTTATATACTATTGATGAGAATGTAAACCAGGGAACTCTTCTAAAATTGTGTTTTAGTTTTTTGTCCAATATATAGTTTGATATGTAACAATGTTATAGAACCACTTATATTGTTTTGGAACCATCATATAGAAGTATTCTGGGAGAAAGCATGTTCTAATCAAATCACAAAGATCTCTTCATATTATCACTCCCAAAATAATAAAATAAGAAAATTATCAAATACATGGACTTTTCTTTACTAAAATAGAATAATAAATGCCACAGAATTAGAAAACAATGAAACTCATACTCAAGTTGATAACACAGCATGTAACTGATAAATATTAGTCTGAAGTTTTCAATATAATACTGTTATTTTAGTGCCACTCTTTCTTTGATTTAAGTTATACAAATATTGTATGGTGAAAGTTAGAGAAAGATATAAAGACCAAATCAAACATTACCAATAGTTAATGAGTGTGATGAATTTTACCATAGCGTGCTTGGGTGTGTGTACATATATGTCTGCATGTTTGTTTTTCTTTTCCTTATTTTTTATTAGACAACAATATGACAGGCAAGTCAATTCATGATAAGTCCATGAGAATGAGTAAGTGAAGGTGGTTTAATTCTATTTCATCTCCTTTAGTGGTTGCTAGGCCCTGGGTTTTCACCATGATTCTAAATTTTTGGTTTGTAAAGCATCTCTAAAACTGGAGGTAGACAGTGATCTTGGAACAGGGAAAATGAAAATGCAACAAGCTTAGCCAACCACATTCAACAAATGAGCAGAAATTACTCCAAGCTTTTGACTATTTTCTAGAGTTTTGGAAGTTGATTTTGATATTTTCTTCAAGCTTTATTTTTCATTGTACTTATTGGAAGAACTTTTATTCTTACTTTTACTGATGTCCTGGGATTTCTTTTGGAGGTTTTGAAAATCTTCAAGAATCACATGGTGGTGATGGGTGTAGGATCAAAGTACACAGTTTAAGAATGGTTATCATATGCAAATATGAATGTTCAGTATGTTTATTTTTCACATATCATCATATTTTGTGAAGTTAACAGGCATCTCAGTAAATGACAGTCATTGAAAATATAGTCCACTATACTCACACATCCCAAGAGAAGTGACATACTATGATATGAGATAGGGGAAACATGGGAATCACCAAAATCAATGATAATGCAGCAAAGCAAACAGGTTAGCTTGAATAATTCTTGGTTCTCAGATATAGGACCTATTCCTAGTTATCCAGTGAATGAATTTGAAATTTATGTCCTGGCAATGCTGAAGTATGAATGGGCAGCCCATATTTGGTGGTTCTGTTGAACTTGTCCATATTGGGTTTCATGGTCTAAGTTGATAAGGATGGATGACTAGGTTTCTTCTTCAAGAGGGCACCAGATCTCATTACAGATGGTTGTGAGCCACCATGTGGTTGCTGGGAATTGGACTCAGGACCTTTGAAAGAGCAGGCAGTGCTCTTAACTGCTGAGCCATCTCTGCCTGTCCCTAAAATGACTGGCCAAGTGATAGTGGCCTAGAGACTGAGGTTTTTGGAAGTATAAACTGTAGCTTGGTTGGTTTTCATTTTAAGAGAGTTCTCAAAGACAACTTGTTTGTTGTCTCTCAGAGCTAGCAACCTAGAGGGGCAGGCCCTTCAAGATTTGATTTACTTGGTTCATCAAGTAAAATCTCTTGCCACACAACCCTAATATTAGATCTGAATTTGATCCCCAGACCTCAGTTTTTAAAAATATCAGATGTGGTACCTTGTATCTGTAACCCTAGCATTCCTATGGCACACATCCAAGCAGCCAAAATAACAAGAGACACGGTGCCTCAGAAACAAGACGGATGGAGAGAACTGATTATACAAAGTTTTACTGTATCCACACAACTGCTATGGAATGGGTGTACTTATGTTCATACATACATACATAATGTACATGCATATACATATGCACACATGCATACATGGCAAGCACATGGACAGACATACAAAAATAGAAACAAATATTTTAAATATATTTATAGGAACCTTTAAGTGAGTATGAAGTTATAAAAATTATAAATTGTTTTCCAAACTATTGGCCATAGATAATGTATGTTCTCAGAGGATAACACAGTCTTTGATTGGTTATTAGGAAATAAACTTGGGAAACACTAGACTAAAATAATATGTTTCTGAAGTAAATAGACCACTTTTGGGGAATCCAAAAGAGAAATCATATTTCTCAATTTGGAGCAATCAACTTATGTCTACTGTGTTTAAGTTAGTGTTATCCTGTCCTTACAATAAAAGATACAATGTATCAGAATCAAGAGTATTATTCAAAGTGTTGACATCATGAACTATATCTTTGAACTTCAATTTTCTTTCAGATTGTTTCTGTGAATCCAAACTTCCAATACAGACGTCCTCAAAATATTTCTGATGAATTCATTTATTTCTGTCCTATTAATGTGGAAATTCAGGAAAGGGCCAGAAAACAAGACGAACAGAATCCAACTTTGACCTTCCAGCAACCCAATCATGAAGGTATCCATCAGAGGGACTTGGGGCTTACAAGTCAGGTGGTAAAGGCTACCACCCCACCACTTACTAAGGAGTTAGAAAGCATTGCCCTTGTAAGACCAAAAACTTCAGGTCTTCTTCGCATAGAGAAAGTACCAATTATTTCTCCAGGATTCCCAGAATTTCAACGCTTAGACGTTACAGGAATTGCCAGTCCCAAGGAAAGGGGGAAAGGCACTGCAATACTTGTTGCCGGCGTGCCTGGAAAGGAGGAGCTAGATGATACAGAAATTCCAACTTTGCACTTCACTGGGTTTGTACACCTGGAGGCTTTACTAAATAAATGTTCACCATCCTCAGAATGCAGTCGCCCAGGAACCCCAAGAAATCTGTGGATGGAATCTCCAGAAAATGCTGAGTCCCCAGGAAGTGATGATATGGAAGTAGCAAGAAGCATGTACCCTTTTAGAGAAAGAGTCATCTATCGGCGTTCCTGGGCAGAGCTCTTAGAGGCACCACTAAACAGTGAGGGGCTCCATATTCTCCAAACTATGTCCAAGGAAGAAAACCGAGATATGGATTGCAACAAACTAACATCAGAAGAAGAGAATCAAGTAACCATCCATACTAAGAATCAACATTTCCAAGCTTGGCAAGGCCCTTTCCCCTTGTGGCCAGAGCAGCAGAGCAGTCAAAGCTTACCAAGATACAGTGAAGCCAGAGGCCAATATTTAAATGCACCTGAATTCAAATTAAATGAAGAAGAAACTCATTTCTTCCCACTTGACCATAATTTAATAACAGAAGGTAAGATTTTTTCTTGCTGTCACTGCTTTTTTAAGTTACATATAATTTTTCATATAAGTAGATTTTCACCAGTAAGTTTATCTTCAAGCTTGCCACCTAGATTATCCCTTTCTATATCATAAAACATTTTATGATGGAATAGGTTTCTCTTCCACAAATGTAAGTCTTACATTCATATTTGGTGATTACAGCCTGATGCTAAGTTGGGTTAATTCAATCACATACCAATTAATAATCATCAGGAGTGGGTTCTAGAATATACAGACTTCTTAAGACTTCAAGTTAGGAACAAAATTCACCTTTTAAAAGGTGTGAGAAAATGAAAAGTCCTCACTCATTCAGTTTTAACCCATAGAATAGAGAAACATGTCCACTAACACACTCGTTGTCTAATAACTAAGTAGTAGATAATAAAAAAGGAATGATGTGATGATGGGCATTAATAATCAACTGATTAAAAACCCAACAGATAACTTCTTTATATCACCTCTTATATATGAGGAGCGACTGACAAGAAAGTATGAATTGGCATATAAACCATTAATATTTTAATCTATAATTGGTTAAAAGTAATATTTGCATAATTTATATCTATAACATATTAAATCCTAGATTGAAACTTGCTACTGGCTATAAAATAACATTTTAGTTTTATCATTACACCTATGTAAGCATATACAAAGATTCTCCTGTGTGTACTGAATGGTATTAGGAATTTTCATGTCTAACTTCTGTTGGAACCCCAATTCTACAACTTCATAAAAGGTCTGCAAACTAGAAGTATTTTTTTTAAAAAATAGCATCCTCAAACTCCTGAAGATGATTTTGATGAAAAGTCTGAAGTCTAACCCAGAGTTTTCCTGGAAATCACAACTTGGCTCATTCTGTAATATTTCTTTTTCTATACATATTTAGACCTCTAAGAAGTTATTTATCAAAGGAAGAAATTAAACTCTAACCTAAGGTCAGCTCAGATCATATTATCCTTTGAAATGTAAAGTTGGTTCAACTTTATTCTCAAATTGAAAACCCTTCTGAAAAATGCTACAAATTAGCAACACTCCATTGCTGAGTCATTAAAGAGTGTGCCTAATAAGCAACAAAATTGGGTTTTATTTAAAAAACTCAGGTTGAAAAAAAAAAAGAGACATAGTACTGTGTGTTTTTTTATCCCACAACTGGAGTTTGTTGGGTAGAGACTCTGCCTCAAAAAAATAAAAAAGTGAGCAACTCCTGGTAAATAACATCCTAGGTTGTTGTATGGCCACCATGTGCACTTGCATAGCACACACAAGTGCCTGCATGCTTACACACACAAACACATGCACACACACACAACCTTCCTGGGTACTTCCAGGTTTTATGGTTACCTTTTATCTAATTTCTTGTTCCCACTAAATTCCTAATTTCATTAAGCTTTCATGCTACCAACGAAATAAAATTTCATACTAAACACCTATACCTTTGTTCCTAAAAGTCCTTCAGCCTGTAGCTATTGCCCATCATACCCCATTGTTCATCCTCTTTCTCCACCTCTACTTTCTAATAAACCTAAACTTCTAATTTAGAATCATTTACTCACTTTTTTCCTTGTCCATCTTTTGCATCCAAAAGTGTAATTGCTAAATAAAAGTTACTGTGGTAAAATCACCATGTCATTTTGAGTTAATTGCACTGAAATCAAATTTGGAAATATATCTTTCATTCTTATTTATAGCTTCTTCTCAAAACTGAAGCCAATCTGTAAATCAGTTACTAACTTCTGGCTTTGTGTTTTAGAAAATATCAAGGAAAGATACAACATTGAGGGAGCCTGGCAAAGAGAAATCCCATCACATTCTGGAGAACATCTTCCCATCAAGCCAAGATTTGAAAATTCTGCAATTGGAGGAAACATTGGAATTCCTGAGGATACTTCTGCATGCTTCAGAGGCAATGCTAAAATCCCCAAGAATGATGTCAATACTATCCCCATGGTTAATGTTGGAATGCCCATAGATAATCCTCAGGTTCTTAGAGGCAATGCTGGAGTTCCTAGGGGCAGTGGTTTTGGTGTTTACATGGGTAATAGTGATAGATCCTCCAGACGTATGGTATCTTCTCCACTCATTGAGCTCTCAAAGATAGGTGAACACCACTTATAAAAAGTGATACTTTACAATGCTGTCCATTGAAGAAACAAACTGAGACACTTAACATCAAAACAGACATGTACAAACTTGACAACTCAAAATACTAAATGGGATATCTAAATTATGAATACACAATGAACATAATTAATAAACATGTGATAATTATTTATTAGATTAGATAAAACTAGATTGTAGCTAGCTAGTTTATCCTGTATGTAGCCATCAATTGTATATGGAATAATCTAGTTGGAGCAGTGTGTTGCAGATGTGAACTTCTTCATTGAACAAAATACCAGGTAATTTTCAAATGACAATGTCTCCTAGTAATTTCAAGTCCTCTTGAATACTTTGAAAGACAAATAAAAATGATCTCAGAGGTATTGTCATTTATTTTGATGAGTCTAGCTTAATGTTCAAGACATTTATTTAATGAAAGCTAGAATCCAGGATATTTCTTGAGTATAATACTTCACTAAAATATTTTAAAAAGACATCTGGGGAAAAGTTCACTAACAAGAGTATTTAAATATGGCTATTTGTGTTTTTTTTACACATACACATCAAAAATGTAAATATTTATGGGAAGCCTTAACAATTCAAGGAGACAAATAACTGTAGAACTGTAAATATCATATGTGGTTGTGATGCTAATAATATAAGACAATAATAACAGCACCACAGGATGCCTAAAATATTACATGCTAAAACAATGTTTTTGGTTTGAAAGTTAATTTTTTACCTTTCCCAGCCACTCTGTTGATTTGCATAAGAAGATTCAGGGTAGAAGATAAAAATTCTTGAAAACCTTTATGAGATGAATGAATAGGATGCTCTTCCCAGAGCTATGAAGATAGTGTTTCATTGACCCACATGATCAGCCCAGTATTCAAATTAATGAACCCTACTTATATGTAAAATATGGCTTTCTGGAACATTTATTTCACAAATCTTATAAGGTAGATAAAATATTACCAGAAGATTATGAGAATAACTGACAAATTACTTGGGAAAATAATCTCATTACTTTGTATTCATGTGTAATATAAAATTTGTGCTGAGCTTTAGGGCACTCGGGTCACTATTCAATTTGTACATTTAAATTTTCAACTTTCCTGAATAATGGTTGCTGTTGTTTTTACAAAACCAAGGGCAATTTAAACAATAGGTTGCCATCTAACCCCTTATTATGTGCCTTAACACATAGTGCAAGGGGTCTTTGATGTGAAGGCAAACTCTTGTCTTTTTTATAAGATTTCTTTGACCTCTGAGGAAGGAGGTAAAGAGGCTAGCTAGCCTCCCTCCCTTCAGTCCCCATGGTTCAGCATGCTCTTTATGAACCAGGACTTTAACCTCAGAAAATTAGTAAATGTAGTGAGATTTTTTTTTCCTACTTCTTACCAACCAAGAAGATGGGATACCATTTCAGACTTGAGTAACCTGAGTTTCACGTAGTGTGGCAAAACCACAGAAATAACAGAAGGATACAGGCTACAATACTTGAGTTACTGCCAATATTTGACTTAGAATAAAAAACCAAACTGAAGCATGGGAGTGTTATTCCTCATGATCCATATAATTGTGGATATTGTGTTTAGTGGCTTAAAATTTAAATATAAAAATGTATGTAAAGTGGCCAGCTGCTTCTCTGTAAATTTTTATGAAATTAAATGAAACTGTCAAGTAAAAATTAAACATGAAGATGGTCTAAGAAGATTATTCTCAATCCTGTACTAGAAGTTCTTTATAGCCTTGTTTTTATTCTTCTAAATACTATTAGAATTTATTAAACTGAGCAATGCAACTGTTCAGTAGCACGTCATTATTTATTTTCAAAGATTACGCCCTTTTTCTTAGGGTTCTCCATATCAAATTAATTCTCTAAGTCACTCAGTAACATCATTATTCTACAAAAGAGAGAGTAAAGAACATAGTTTTTTCAATAAGCAGACTTCATAACAAAATTCATATAGCTGTCAGAAATGTGTCATTAATCACATGTTATATTTCCATCAAATCATTGTTTTAAGCATGTTTTAGAAGTAAAAATCCAAAATATAGCAAAGTGCTTTTAACATATCATAGGTTACAAAGTACATGTGCCTTTTTCAGTAAATATTTCAAGAGCAGAGAGCCTCACTGATGTGGAAGACAATTTTATGGAAAATGAGAGGAAATCTAAGAAAACAAAAATTAGAATAAAACTATAGCTTTAAATGAAGTTATGCTTTATTATTTTGAAGAGAATATTTTTATTTCTTGATTTATTTCATACTTAATAAAATGAACAAATAACCCTAAAGTTTACACTATTTTCAGATACACTAATCACCTATAAGTGTTCCTCAACCCATCTTAACCCTACTACATCCTTAAACTTTCTTATCCCCAACCCAATACTTCTTATCCCCAACCATATCCTGCATACCTCATCCCCCCACACTTTAGTTCTTTCCTCACCCTTACACCATTTTGGGTATCTTCTCTGCTTTCCTCCTCTCCCCATCTAATTCCACAATGACATTGTCCTCATGTTTACTATACCATATTTATCATCCTCCTTTCCCTCAGTCGATTCCCAAATTCTGTCCAACTCCCACCATACCCTTATTAACTCCTGTCTCAAGTCTCCCACACCTTTGACCCTTGAACTCCACCCAGCATGTCTCCCCACATTTTGACCTTAAGGAACCAGGACAGAATGAATATTAAGGTAAACACCAGGAGTGGAGTAAAGATGTCTACTTGATACCTTTGTTAATTTATAAAAAAAAAAAAAGTTCAAAAATTGTATATTTTCCATACTGTAGCAAGGTATCCAAAATTATAACATCCATAGTATTAAAACAATTGGATAGGAATTATGATGTGAAAATGTAGGGGCCAGAATACCATGTACTCCCCCAACCAAAATTCCTTCTTATTTAAAATGAGCTGTCTTATGCTAGTCTTTCAAAGATTATAAAAAACATATGCAGCATAGGATTTAAAGAATTTTTTTAGTTTTAAATTTTATGTTTTGCATGACTTTGAAAGCATCAATTTTTCTTTATATTATATATTATAAAATCATTCTTTTTTAGGCTCTTTGGGAAAAATAAATGAACATAAAATACCAATTTCTTCATCTAAATTGTAAAATATGTTAATGAAAATGATAAAATACGCACTTTGTGAATTTACCTAGAGCATATTTTTGCTATTAAAATAATATTTTAAGAGTTTATTTTTAAAAGGACTCACCTTTAGTAGATTTCATTATCTTAAGCAACTAATATTCATCTACAAACCAACTTCTTTATTCTTATAAATATATTAGAGTAAGATAAAAAGATCATCTTCAAAATAAAATTTACCATAAAATGCAGTGACATTTGTTAATTCTAAATTATGATAAAAGTATCAACAGTTAATATTACCCAGATACTCAATGTTTTTGAAGATCATCATGATTATATTAACCAATTTCCATAATTTTTTCATAAGTATACCTAGTTATTCAAAAATAAATGCACATATATTTGAGGGTTTAAAGTTATAAAATAATAGTTTCCGAAGTTCCTTTCTTAAACCCTAACATTTCAGTGCAACAGAATGCCGTAATGCAGTGCAGAGTGGGTTTCAAATCAAAATAAATTTCATAAAAAAAAGTAGTATCAAGGGGCTGGAGAGATGGCTCAGAGGTTAAGAGCACTGACTGCACTTCCAGAGGTCCTGAGTTCAATTCCCAGCAACCACATGCTGACTCACAGCCATCTATAATGAGATCTGGTGCCCTCTTCTGGCATGCAAGCGTACATGGAAGGAATGTTGTATACATAATAAATAATTCTTTTTTTAAAAAGTAGTATCAATTTGGAAATATCCACTATTATCAAAATTAAGTAAAAAAAAAAAACCACCTCTACACATTATACCTCCCCAGCCTTTACACTCATCAGATACTCCAAGTGTTTCAGTTTGTTCTTAGTACATTCATTATGTTTCAAGTTAGTAACACCATATTTCTTATTTTCTACACCTATCACCAGTGACTAGAGAACAAATCTGTCTAAAATCTGCAAAACCTAGTATGATACTTATGGCTTTAATATTTATTATGAATGTAAATTTCCACCTTTTGAAAGTAAAGGAAACAACTGGGTTTTATTTTCAAAGTAAAGCAGGACAGTTAAGTGCACTAGTATGGTGAAACATTGTCCATTTTACACTGATGCTGTATTTGATTTTGTAAAATGTGTAGTACCATTATTTGCTGGCCATTATTGACTTTTCTCTTGTTTACTAAATATTTATTGTGATATGTTTAAACAAAGTACCATTCAAGGTGATATCATAATATATATGTGATGTATGTGAATTGGCCTGTATTGTATCTTTAAATAAACTGTGGTGTAGATTGATGTGATGTTTTTATTTATTCAGGGGTTGAATTATTGCAGCACCAGAGTACTGAACTCCGGGTACTCATTCTATAAGAGGTATTTTAATATCTTACTAATTTAAAATTCAAATAAAGAATATTGCAGAGGGGTTGTATCCATTTGAAAACTAACTTGCTAAATCAATCTTATTTCTGTAACAGAATTCACTAAACATTTATTAGGACAATGTTCAAAACTAAAAACAAAATTAATTCTGCACCTGTTGAAGTAGCTGCTGCTTCTGTTACATAGTCCAAATATAGTTACATGATCTAGGCACTCTTGGTTGTTGATACCCCTCTATGTGTATGTGAGACAGAGAATATCTGCAAAGAAATCTATACAAGAGAGGAGCACTTTTATTTAATCATTGACAATTTTTGGTACCACCATGTATTTTTTCTTAACTGCACTGAAGAGATTATTTTATATTTTATTTCAACTCCAATATTACCTAATCTGTACATATCATATAAACCTAACCTTAGCCCTGACGGGTTGGTAAACATGAATATGGAGATTCCAAATATTAAGTTTAGTGTCTGAATCAGTTGTGAATAAGACAGCCCATCAACTTTACACATTAAAAACTTTGATTTGTTCTAAATATTTTACCTGTTTCATTTATGTACAAAATCTCATCAAAATTTATTTTTTCTTTATGCAAATATAAACTCTTATGTAATATGGGTTGCCTGAATCTTATTAACTAGACCACCAGAAGTGTTTCATGTTACAGAAATAAAAATAACAATTCACCCCCTCTTACATTTTGAAAACTAAATTTCAACTCTTGGATAATAGTGTTTTGCCTAAGTATTTTCAATTTTGTATTTGTATCTTGTTGAGACTTGTACTCTAAATTATATAATCTATAAGTGTCAGCTGTTTCTCTTTATTCTCAAGTAAATTGTAATACTAATTGTGATAGATGTCATTTTCTTATACTATATTTCTGCCAATTACCTTGTTAATATTTTGTGTCTGGTAAAATTTATTGATGGTTAATGCCATTGTGTTGTCCTCACTATTTTCCAACACATAACAATGATGTGTAAGGTGCATTGCAAAATGTTTAAATTTGCTCTTTTTTCTAGTACGTGAATCTGCTGGGAAAATAAATATTTGACACAATAGTGAAAGTAATATATTTCTTCCTGAATTGAAATTGTCTTTTGCTTTAAGTACTTAATTATGTAAATTTATAGTTCAATAAATGGTGTCATCTGCATTCAAATATTATATTGTCTGTTTTTATTTTTTTAAAGACATTTCCTATAGAAACTTGCCTAAAACACAGACCTTTTAATAGAAAAATAAGAAAAAAGCTGAGCTCATGGTGCACACCTTTAAATCCAACACTTGGGAGGGAGAGGCAGGAGTATCTCTGAATTTGAGGCTAGGCTAGTTTACAGTGAATTCTACACCACTCAGGATTACATAGTAAGATCCTGTCTCAAAAGAATGTTGTTAGAAACAAACAGAAAATGAATAAAGGCAAGAAAATATGAATACAGTTATTTGAAAGCTTGAAAAATTACTACATACCCCACAAAAGAGAGAAAACTAAAACAATGGCAAGCAAGTTTCACCGAGTACTTTAAATCTTTAAATCATATATATCTCATGCTTCATGAGAAACACCAACTTCTATAAAACCCAGGATTTCACCTATAACTTACCTTACTTCAAGCAAATCAGTGATACCAATATGGGTAACAATAACTCTAAAATTGCACTGGTTACTTCTACTTAATAGATGTTTAGAAAATATTTGTATGCTAATTTATATGTCAAACACTTTTCACTTTATTTCAAATAGATTATGTTAAAACAATGATGACAAATAAGGCAAAACTCAAACTACCTTTTAGTTTTAGTTTAACAGTCTAAAAGTTATATTTTGCAATTTATAAAACTGAGCATTTATGTGGGATAAATCATTCCAAGCAACCAATGAATGTACTAAAATGTTTCACTGAGGAAAGAATTGCTATAGCAGACTTGAATAGGGAGGTCTGTTATATACATTCATTTTCATGAATATACAAATAAACATGTAGCATGTACTATACAACATAGGCACTGGGTGATATAATAGTAAGAAAAGCAAATCTATACATAAACCTCTGTAGTTTGCAATGTGGTTGGAAAGTGGAATAAAGACAAAAAATGGTCATGAAAACCTACTCTGTCAGTAACTGGCAATCATGATCCCTTCATTTTTAGAAAATATGATTCAAAATTACCTGTGAATAAAATATTGACATCTGTTAGTACAAGAGATCTGGAAAAATGTTTTCTTTCAGAAAAAGAAAACAGCAATTTTTTTTCAGTATGAAATCCTAATATAAAATCACAGAAAAGAAATCACATTTTTGTTTCTATTTAACTTTTTGATAATTCAGACTTTTTCCTAGTACAGTGAATCTCAAATTTACTATGCATCTAAGTTCAATATATCAAAACCTATGTAAATTTCCGTTTAGTTATTTCTTTCCTAGCTTGGCATGTTATTAGTTTTAAAGAAAAACCACAGGGCAGGAAAGCTGTAAATTTCAGCAGCTCCCCTCAGTCTAAGAATGAAAAAGTAAAGGGGAAAAGCCATGCTATTTGACATACAAGCATGGAGGTCCATCACAAGGCACCAGACAGTCATGTGGTGGGAAGAGTGAGCTTTAGAGAAAGAGTAAGGAAACTCAAAGTATTAAAGCATAGAATAGAATAGAATAGAATAGAATAGAATAGAATAGAATAGAATAGAATAGAATAGAATAGAATAGAATAGAATAGAATAGAAAAGAAAGCTTGGTGGCTGTCATAGTTAGGGTTACTATCTCAATGGTGAAACACCATGACCAAAGCAACTTGGAAAGGACAGGGTTTATTTGACTTGTACTTCCAAATCACTGCTCATCTTTGAAGGAAGTCTGAGCAGGAACTCAAACAGGGCAGGAACATGGAGGCGGGTGTTGTAAGAGGCGAGCAGGCTGTGTCCCGCTGCCTGGCTAGCTTAACCCCCGAAATAACCACACAGAAATTGTATTAATTAAATTTCTGCCTGGCCCATTATCTCTAGCCTCTTCTTGGCCAACTCTCACATCCTGGTCTAACCATTTCTACCAATCTGTGTAACACCACGGGGTTGTGGCTTACTGGGAAAGATTCTAACCAGTGTCAGTCTCAGGCAGGAGCTTCATAGAGTCTGCCACTCTGCCCTTCTTCCCAGCATTCAGTTCTGTCTTCCCCGCCTACCTAAGTTCCTGCCCTATCAAAAGACTAAGGCAGTTTCTTTATTCAACCAATGAAAGCAAAACATAGAAGGACCTCCTACACCAGATGGGAACTGATGCAGAGGCCATAGAGAAGTGCTGCTTACTGGCTTGCCCATCCTGCTTTCTTATAGAACCAGGAACACCAGCCCATGGATGGCACCACCCACAATGGACTGGACTCTCCCTCATCTATCATTAATTAAGAAAATGTCTACAGCTGGATATTATGGAGGCATTTTCTCAAATAAGGGTCTCTCCTCTCTGATGACTCTGGTTTACGTTGAGTTGACATAAAATTAGCCAGTTCAGTGGCCCATTGTCAAACATTCTGTTTCTACTAAGGCCCAATAGCCAGGCCAAGAGCTGTCTCTAAAAGGTAAAATTGTTGTCTGCAGATGATAGTAGGGCCTTGCTACAAATCTACTCTGCGATTCACCTATAGAGGCTTGACAAAGGTTCCAAACAGCACCACTATCAGCCAATGACACCTCAAGTACTATCGGGTCTACTGGATCATATGATCCAAGTGGTACAGCATCCATCACCAAGGTCTATACCTGCTGAAGAACCTTTTATTTCAGGCTCCACTCAAAAGTGGAAACTTCTGTAGTTGCTTGGTATATTGGCCAGAGTATAGTGAAGAATTTGCCATCTTCAGAATCCAAATAGGCCTGGGAAATGTTGTGCTTCTTTCTTGGTCATGGGAGAATCCAAGTACAATAATTCATCCTCACCTTAAAATAAGTACTTCTATATGCCCCATACTAGAGGACTCCTAAAAATTTCACCAGAGGAGAAAGCTCTTGAATTTTGGTTGGATTTATTTCACATCTTATAATGTACATATGTGTTACCAACAAGATCAAAGTGGTTGTTTCTACCTCCTGCTCACTTGACCAATCATCATAATGTTGACAATATAGTGGACCCATGTTGTATTTTGTGGAAGAGACAGATGATCATGATCAACCCACACCCAAATGTTAGGTGGAACTCAGGGAACCCCTCAGAATAGGAGGGGGAGGAAGCATTGTAGGAGTCAGAGGGGTCAATGATACCAGGAGAGCATGGCCCCACAGAATCAACTAAGCAGGGCTTACAGGGGCTCACACAGACTGAAGGGGCAGTCAGGGAGTCTACATAGGTCTATACCAGGTCCTCTGTGTATATGTTGTGGTTGTTTAGCTTGCAGTTTTTGTGGGACTTCTAACAGTGGGAAATGAGTGTCTATGACTCTTTGGTTTGCTCTTAGGACCCTTTTACTCTTACTGGGTTTTTTTGTTCAGCCTTGACATGAGGGCTTGTACCTAGTCTTATTGCATCCTGTTATGCCATGTGTGGTTGATATCCCTGGAAGGCCTGCTCTTTACATAAGGAAAATGGAGGTGCAATAGATCTAGGGGAGAGGAAATATGGGAGGCGGGGCTGGGAGGAGGGGAGGCTGTGGCTGGGATGTATTGTATAAGAGAAGAATAAAAATGGAAAAAAATCCCTTCTAACTATGTTATCACACAGGCTGGAGAGTTAATATATTCATGAGGTAAAACTGTAAAGGTATACTGCAGGATTTACCAACTGAAAGCAAATTGCTTCTGGTGGTTCTCATGGATAAGTACCAAGAAAAGCACATTTTCTAGATCAATAGTTATATTCCATATACCAGGAAATGTGTTAATCTGCTCAAGTAAGTATATCATACCTGATAAAGCAGTGACTAGGAGAGCTGCTACCTGACTGAGTTTCCGTTAGTCAACTGTCATTCTCCAAAATCCATCTATCTATTGCCATGTTCTAAGTACATCTATCCCAATTATACATTCTGGAACTGGGGAAATAACCATTAGATGAGTTCAGGGACCCACAGAACCTACTGTGAGTTGGACTTCAGCCAAAATTTCATTATTCACCTGACGTCTGGAGGGCCACATGCTTCTTGGGATCTCTGGCAACCAGTATCAATTAAGAACCAGTATCATATAAACCCCAGAAAGTCTGATCGTTTCCTCTCTCAGTGCACAGATACCTTTGTAAAAGGACGTAGGTATCTCTGGGGAAGGACTGGAGAAAGGCTAACAGTAACTTTTAGGTATTTGCTCAAGATCTTTCCTTGGGTAAACCCGGCTGTCCCTCCATTCAAGGAGTTCTGGATCTGCACACTAGCTCAAGTCTGGATACTGATTTATAGGCTGAGATTCCATCTAGTCATGATTCAATATAGCCTCTTTCCTTTTCAGAATTTTTCTGCTTATACAGATCACACAAAAATGTATGCCAGGAAACACTATGACTGATTAACCAGTACCAAACATCCATACAACTCATGTCACCATAAAATTACTTTTCCTGTGCTGGCCATTATGGACATTGCTTGGTCTGTGCTGCCTATCAAGATAACTGTGATTGCCTCGCCTTTGGCAATTCAGTTCTGTCACCTGGCCCCTGCTACCTTGGGGCCCAATCAAACCCATTGTATTTAATGCATCAAACTGAGCAGCAGAATATCTAACTCTAAAGTCTGATACAAAGAAAATGGTGACAACAAAACTCTTCACATGTGCAGGTGGCCCTCTCATCTTTTTGTGTCTCATAGGATTGATGAAGTGCTTGTCTTCTGAGCCTTCCCATAGTGAAAGATTACACTTTATACAGCCTACCCACTCCAGCATTGCAGTTTCCCTGGGTCTTAAAATCCCTTCATTTCCAGGCAGGTGGTAGAGGCAGGTGGATCTCTATGAGTTTGAGGCCAGCCTAGCCTATGGAGTGAGTTCCAGGACAACAGTCGGGTTTACACAGAGAAAGCCTGTCTCGAAAAACCAAAAACAAAAAGAAAAAGAAAAAAATCCATCAACAGTAAGCCACGTGATCTCACGCATTTCCAACACCCTTTCAGTAAGCCATCTTTCAACATATACTTCAGCCAACCATTCAATCTATTGTCACCTTTTTTTTAAAGCTGTGTGAGCTTCAATATTAAACCTAGAATCTCTACTCAGTGGGCCCATGTGAGTAAACTCAACCTTATCCAGTTTTATGTAGCTTTCACCATTATCCCATCCCCTTAAATTTATTCCCACACATATTCTCCATACTTCTGCTTGAATGAATTAGACTCATGAAACTCCTTGGTGTTTGTAGTGCAACTCTTCATGAACTACACTTTCTATCTCCCCTCTATCTCAAGGAGCCAGCCTACTTGAGTCTGGTTATAGATCTAAAGGCCAATGGTGGGCCCTGAGAACCAATCAGTATTGTTTTGCCTGACACCTTCTTAAGGGCAGGTTACTACTGGTTTGGCAGACAATGAGGGATTAAGTCCCTAATTCAAAGGTAGAGGACAATATGGCAGGAGGTGGAGTTGTAGATGCTAAGAGTGGAGAGGCTAGTTCCTCAGTGATATAAACCCCTTTAAATCAGAGTTCCAAGCCAACAGCCTCAGTAGAAAAAAAAAGCAGAATTCTGAAACAGAAACCCCATGTGTCTGGAAGAACAGACTGACATCAACAATTAGCAAGAGTTCAGGCCAGCAAAGATGGTTCAGCTGTTAACAACACTGACTGTTCTTCCAGAGGATATTGGTTCAAGTTTGATTCTCAGTAGCTATCTGATGGCTCACAACTGTCTATCTGATGTTCTCTTCTGGCCTTTATGGATTCTGCATGCATAAGCAGGAAACCACCAATACAGATAAAATATAATAAATGTTAATATTTCAGGGTAAGAGTTCACTGTTGTCTTCATGAAACATACATCACTGCCTTTTAGGTTTTTTTTTTTTTTAATCCTATAAGAATAGATTTTATTTTCCTTTATCTCAACTTTTTTTTCTTCTAGACAGGGTTTCTCTGTGTAGCTTTGGAGCCTGTCCTGGCACTCTCTCTGTAGACCAGGCTGGCCTTGAACTCACAGAGGCCACCTGTCACTGCCTCCCAGGTGCTGGGATTAAAGGCATGCGCTATCACCATCTAGCTTCTCATTTTCTTTTATCCCAACCTTTGGCTTTCACCTAGTTCTATATAGACAATTTAAAATTTTCTATCTTATCTGGAAGCATAAGCACCACACACATGCACGCGCACACGCACACACACACACACACACACACACACACACACACACACACAATTAACAATAGTACCTCCAGTCCCCATTAAGAACTATACTGTTTGTGCTTATTTTCTCCTTTTTCACATTTGTAGATCATCCTCTGCTAGTAAGAAACCCGGCTTTAACTATCTCAAAATACTTGGTTAATTAAACAAGCTCCCATATGTATCCACACCCCTCCCCTTGAAGATGTTGCCCTTTCCCTATTCTCACTAATGAGACAAAAATCTCCTAAGGCCACATAGATGCTTGCCTCATCCTACTCACATATCCTTGTTACTGGTCAGTCCTCTGCAGACACAGAAGCCAAGGACATTACTCAAACCTTGACACCAAGCCAGTTTATGTGGTAATTCTCCTGCTTTATTTTTACTTCTTTGGTTAGGTTTATCTTCAAAAAATTATTATTATTAACATAATTATGAATGGGATTGGTTCCTTGATAGGATTTTTTATTTAATTTATTTATTTATTTTACATCCTGACCACACTTCTTCCCCCATCTCATCCTTGTCCCTCCCTCTACCTCTTTTCTGCCCCCCTCAATCCACTTATCCTCTGCTTATGTTCAGAATGAGGCAGACCTCCCCGTGGGTGTCAACAAAATATGGCATATCAAATTATAGTAAGACTAGGCACCTCCCCTTGCATTAAACCTAGGCAAGGAGTTCCACAAGTAAACCAAGCTATTCAACTGTCTCATATAACACATTCATTGAAGGCTACTGATTTTTGTATGTTAATTTTGTATCCTGCCACTTTGCTGAAATGGTCACTCCTAAGAGTTTTCTTACAGAATAGTTGAGTCTCTTATGTGTAAAAATCATATCCTCTGAAAACAAGAATACTTTGAATTCCTTCCTTCCTATTTGCATCCTATTTTTTCTTGACATGTCTTACTGCTAAAGCTTGAAACACTATGTTAAACAACATTTAAAAAAAGGTCTTGCTCCTGAGTTCTCATCTGATTTTAGTGAAAATGCCTTGGAATTTTATTCATTTAGAATATTGCTGGATGTGCTAGACTTTGTGGACTCCCCATGAGATGCCTTACCCTCACTGAGGAGTGGATGGGGGGTGAGTTTGGGGGATAAGGTAAAAGGAGAAGGAGGAAGGGAGGGAGTGGGAACTGGGATTGATATGTAAAATGAGAAAAAGGTAGTTTTTTAATTAAAAAAAGTTATTTCTGGGTTTGTCATAGGTTACCTTTATTATGTTGACATATGTTTCTTCCCCTCCTAGTTTTTTCAGGGTTTTATCATGAAGGGATGCTGGATTTTGTCAAAGGTCTTTTGTATATCTATTGAGATGGTTATGTAATTTGAGTCCAGTTATGTGACAGATTATATTTTTTATTTATTTGCATACACTGAACCATATATGCCCCATATCTATAAAGTCTACTAGATTATGGTTAATGATCTTTTAATATGTGTTTGAATGCAATTTGTGAGAAATTTATTGAAAATTCTTTGTCTGTTCATCAGAGAGACTGATCTCTAATATAATTAGTTTCCCTCCTTCTACCCCTGCCCCGTGTGTGTGTGTGTGTGTGTGTGTGTGTGTGTGTGTGTTGGGAGGGTTCACTTAGTTTTGGTATGGTTAGCTAGTGGCTAGCTCCATCTTCTGATCTCCAGGCAAGCTTTATTTGTCAGATCACAAACAAACATCACAACAACAAAGAACTAACATTTTCAGTGAGTCTTGTACTTCTGCTTCCATTTCATTTGTTACTCCCCCAGTTACAATTCTATAGGTCTATTTGGGCTTTTATCATAGTTAGGCTTTCTATTGCTCTGATAAAACACCATAACCAAAACCATCTTGAGGAGGCAACAAAACCAGCTTACATTTCCACATCAAAGTCTATCTTTGAAGGAAGGTAGGAACCCAGGGCAGAAGTCTAGAGGCAAAACTGAAGCAGAGCTAATGGAAGAATTCTGTTTACTGGCTTGCTATTCGTGGCTTGCTCAGCCTGCCTTACAATTTGTACAATTCAGGACCACTTGTCAAGGGATGACACCATACATAGTGTCCTGGGCCTCCTTCCACATCATTAATGCAGAAAACCCACAGGCTAACCAGGTGGGTGCATATTGTCAGTTGAGGTTTCCTTTTCCTAACTTGTGTCAATGTGACAAAAGAAAACTAACCAGGACAATTGACCGCTTGTTGACTTGACACTGAAAGAAGTGGGGGTCGGGGGAGGCAGAGCAGGCTCTCCTAGTAGCCTGACAGAAATCTAAGCCTTAGTTTCAGTTCACTAAAATGAGACAGAGTTAAATAGACAGTCCTCAAAAAACAACAAAAAAACCACCTTCTGAGTTCTTTTCTATCCCACCACCTTACCCCCAAGCACCCCAGAATGAGAGGTCCTGGAGGAAAGGGGGAGGGGTGGAGGAACCCCCCACATATGCGCATGTTCTCAGAGGCGAGCTGACTCCATGGCCCTTCCATTGCATGCTGTGGTCCACCCTGACGCTGAGGGCAGGCAGAGCTATTACATTGGTCCTTTGCCACTAGCAACCTTTATAATTAGAAATTACAAAATCCTAAATTTTCTGAAAAGCCTGCAAGGCTAGTTGACCTGTTGTGTTCTGTCCTTTTCACTCACCAGACCACATGGGATGATTGTTTTCAACTGCTTTAGGTTCTCTTTACTACCGAAGAAAGGTACTGGATTAGAATAGAGGCTTGGAAATGGTTCCAAGCCCAGATGGAAAACAAGTCACCAATGCCAGACCTCATAAATGCTGGGTTTCCTGTGACGTGACACAGTTGGGATTTCAACACCGAGAAACGTAGGGAGAGGCTGAAAGTCTACTGCCAGACTCTAATAAGAGGTTTCTGGGCTGCCGCCAGGCAGCCCACAAATTTGCCCAAAGTTAGTCAGGTATGCCAGGGACCTAAGAAAACACTAGTATTCCTAAAGAGACTGACAGAAGCTTATAAGACCTAAACACCCTTGAATCTGAAAACACCAGAGAATTGGTCTGCAGTCAGCCTGGCTTTTGTCAACCAGTCAGCACCAGATATCTGCTGTACATTGCAGAGACTAGAAGTTTTAAAGGTAAGAGGTTGGTTGAACTCATTGAAGTTGCTGAGAAAGTATTCAATAATAGGGAAGCCCTGGGAGTGGAAAAGGCAGACAAGGGGGCTTATTAAAGATTTAGAAAGACAGATGCAGGGGCTCACCAAAATCCTTCTGCTGTGTCAGGCAGCCTAGAGGTTAGGAGGCAGGCTGTGGAGACTCACTGCATGAAGGGAAGGGCCAGAAGCAGGGACTGTGCAATAGGCCTCGTCTGCAGAAAGACCAATGTGCCTGCTGTAGGAAGCTGGGTCACTGGAAGAACGAATGCCCTGAACAACAGGGCTCAAAAGCGAAGGTACTGGAACTGGAAGAGATGAGTGATTGAAGGGGATGGGGCTCGAAAGCCCCCCCCCCCGGAGCCTTGGGTAACCCTAAAGGTGGAGGGGAATCCCAGAGATTTTTTTTCTGGTGGATACTGGAGCACAACACTCCATTTTCAAACAGCCCCTAGGCAAAATGTCACCAAAACAATCCTGGGTGCAAGGGGGGGGGGCTACAGGGATGAACTGGTACTCATAGACTACTTGAAGATCAGTGGACATAAGAAAGGACCGAGTAATGCATTCTTTTATGGTCATGCCTGAGTGCCCATGACCACTGTTTGGAAGAGACTTATTAACTGAGATGGAGGCCCACATCCATTTTGACAGACCCCACCCCCATTCAAAGATACAATAGAGACCTGCTCCAAAATTGGCTCCAAGAAGTTCCCCAAGCATGGGCAAAAGCTGGGGTACCTGGACTGGCAGCCAGCCCCCCCAATAATACAGCTGAAAGTTGGGACAACACCGATGCATGTCAAATAATACCCAATACCCAGAGAGGCCAAGCAGGGGGAATCACCCCCCCATATTAAGTGCCTCAGAGATATGGGTATTTTGGTCCCTAAAGTGCATTCCTGTTGATGTGGATGACCTCCTGGTAGCAGATGACACCTTGGAAGTCTGCAAAGTTGCCAGTAAAGAGCTGCTTAGAACTTTGGGAGACTTGGGTTATTGTATATCAGCAAAGAAGGCTCAACTCGGCCAGACTGAGGTAACATACCTGGGGTACATAATCAAGGCAGGCAAAACATAGCTGTCAAAAGCAAGGAGCTTTTAGACCTCTTACAGGCCATATGGCTGTCCCCAAGAGATAGCTGTCATACACTGACTGCCCTGGGCACCAGAAAGGAGAGGACCCAATCTCTAAGCGAAACAGCTTGGCAAACACAGCAGCAAAGGAGTCTGCCCTCCAGACAGCAGCCATCCTGCTGGCCACACCACCAAAGATGGTAACACCCACATTGCAAGAATTTCCAACTTACACTGACCAAGAGCTCCAAAGAACCCACTCGTACACAAACACAAGTAGGAAGGATAGCTCCGGACCCCCAATGAATGGATCACCCTCCCACAGACTCTGCCACTCAACTAGTCTGACAAATACATCAGAGAAACTTGAGATAAAGAAAAGTATAGGACCTCCAGAGAAGAGCACCCCTTAAGGGCTTTTACCTAAAGGCCAAAACAGCAGAAGCTGCAGGCCGATGTTCCACATGCCATCTCATCAGTGCAAAAGGTGGAATCAGGAGAACTGGGCACCAGGGAGAGAGGAACTCAGCGCGGCATCAATCGGGAGACTGACTTCACAGAGGTAAAACCAGGCCTATATGATATAAGTATTTGCTAGTTTTTATAGATACCTTTCCAGGATGGACTGAGGCTTTCCCAACTAAGCATAAGACAGCTGCCACTGTGGTCAAGAAGCTACTGGAAGAATTTATCCTGGGGTATGGCCTCCCTGTGCTCTTGGGCTCAGATAATGGACTTGCATTTATCTCTCAGGTAACATAAAAACTTGTTAAGGATATGGGGACCAATTGGAAACTTTACTGTGCTTATCATGCCCAAAGTTCAGGTCAGGTAGAATGGATGAACCAGACCCTAAAGGAGACCTTAACCAAATTAACCCTTGATCCTGGCAGTGACTGGGTGCCTCTCCTCCCCTTTGCTCTCTACAGGGTTCACAATTCTCCTTATACCCTAGGCCTGACCCCATTTGAGATCATGTATGTCAGGCCACCACCCATTCTGCCTAATCTTAGGGCAGAATTACTAGCTGAATTTGATAACCAAAGATTTCTCTCCTCCCTACAAGTTCTGTCTCAGATGCAGAAACAAGTCTGGCCTCTGCTGCATGCAGTTTGTGGGAAGGCAGAGCCTCCTGTGCCCCACGGGTTCCGACCAGGAGACCTGATGATCATCACAGATCTCTATGGTCCAGCCAATGGTTCTGAGACAACAATACAAGCCTGTAGATCTGGGAAATGCATCTCCAGGATTTGAGATGACCCACTACTCAGTGGGGGGGATGAGAGAACTGGGGTGGGTGGGGGAGGCAGACCAGGCTCTCCTCGTAGCCTGACAGAAATCTAAGCCTTAGTTTCAGTTCACTAAAATGGGACAGAGCTAAACAAAAAGTCTTCAGAAAACACCACAGCCTTCTGCTGGCTCAGCAGACCCCCAAAGCTCCTTTGCTTGTTCAGCAGCCCCCCCCCAGTCTCCTGATAACTAAAGAGAGTTTTCCCTACCCTGCTGCTGGAACGTCCCTAACCACTAGAACCTTCCACCAATCAACCTCCATACTAATCTTTCTTCTACCAGTCAGCTCCCTATACTAATCCTTCCTCCACCAATAAGCTCCAGATTAATCCCTCCTCTCTGGAATTGCCCTAACTCGGCTAAAAAGGAGCTTGTGACCTTCTTTGGGGATCACCAAGTGTCACCCAACATTGGAATTAGTAAAGCACTCTTGTTATTGCAAACATGGTTGTTCATCTTCTTGGGGGTTTCTCTCAGACCCTAACAGACACATAAACTACTGTTAAACCATAGCCTTTCCTTTCTTGTTCATCATCAAGATCTTATATTAATATTAATATCACAATATAAATAATCTTAAAGCATCACCATCTTTAAAAATCTGAACACTTTAAAAGTCCAGTCTCTTAAAACATCCTAAGTCACTGGGCAGTGTTGGTGCACACCCTTAATCCCAGCACTCAGGAGGCAGAGGCAGGAGGATCTCTGTGAGTTCAAGGCCAGCCTGGTCTACAAGAACTAGTTCCCGGACAGGCTCCAAAGCTACAGAGAAACCCTGTCTCAAAAAAAATTAAAAATCACTTCAGAGTTCAAAAGTCTCTCTAAAAAATTCAAAAAGTCTCTCTAAAATATCCAGAGTCTTTGTAACATTCCAAAGTCTCTTAACTGTGCACTCCTGAGAAATAAAACATAAATCATATATGTCTTCATTAAAAAAGGAAGAGCCAGGACACACTTATAATCAGATCAAAGCAAAACCAAAGTCCAACGATGTAAAAAGCTAAGTGTCAGACATCTGAGATGTACTCATGATCTCCATGGCTCCTCCAAAACGCTCCGCTTTTCCAGCTCTGCCATTGTTTCTCAGGCTCAGGCCAGCTCCTCTCTACAGCTTCTATCATTGGTGATTGTTCCATGGTAATAGCCTCTCCAAAATTCTGGTCCCTGCTTTTCCTGGGCTGCACCTTCACAAATAACCTCTCCTGGGATCCCTTCAGGGACTCTGACCTTCCTACATGGTGTCAAGCCTCAACTTCTCTCCATGACCCCCTCAATTCCTGGGGCTTCTACTGAAACTGAGGCTGCACCTTCACCGGTAGCCTCTCCTTGCCTCTCACAGTGACAAGTCTCAAATGATTTTCATGACCCCTTCATGACTTCAAAACCAGTACCACCTGGGTGAAGCTTACACATTGCCAAGTCCAGCCACCAGCACGATGTATGTCCTCGGAGCACAGGTCCTGTATGCTGACCCTGAGGAAATACACCCAGATTTCATCTCAGTGATGTTTGTCTCAATTAGCCCAGGAAAGCAAAGCTTTCATGTTAGTGGTCCCGGGCTCTTGTTAATCACCAGCTGATTCTTCAGCCCCAGCTGACTGGAAACACAGATTTTTAATTCAAAATATCAAATGGCCCTGATTGAATCTTTAAAGGACTCTTCAAACTTCCCACAGAAATTTCACAAGCCAGGCCTCCATTTATCTACACTCCTCTTAGCAATTTTCTCTAAATGCCCACAACAATATCTCATTAAGCTCTGAACATTCAATGGCTTTTCTGTCCCAAAATTACAATTCTCCCTAAAAAATGTGATCAGATCTATTACAGAAATTTCCCACAGACCTGGTACCAATTTCTGTCTTATTTAGGGTTTCTATTGCTGTGATAAAAACACTATGACCAAAATGAACTTGGAGAGGAAAGGGTTTATTTCATCTTACAACTTTCAGGTCACTCTCCATCGGTAAGGGAGGTCAGGATTGAATACAGAGATGGTTGGGAACTGAAGCAGAGCCCGTGGAGAAAAGTTGCTTACTGGCTTACTCAGTGTGCTTCCTTTCTTCCTTCCTTCCTCTTTTTTTTCTTTTATTAAAAATATGTTTATTCTCACATAATATATCCTAATTATGGTTTTCCTCCCTTTATTCCTCCCAGTGTGACAGGGTAAGAAAATGCAAACGTTCCTCTATCTTTGATCCCTGCTGAGACCATTTTAAGTTTAACTAGAGACCCCTTGCACCTGCCTAGCAAGGTGCCAGGCCATGGTTTCTGCCTTTAGAATGCCCATGTTCTAGACACACAGGGCCATACTAGGTCCCTGAACACTTGGGTATGGTCTGGCTGTAATAAAGACTTTCAATTGGCTATAAACTGTCTGACTGTTGGTCTGTGGTGGACTATCCTTAACATCAGTTCCCCTTTCCCCCCCTCCTATTCAGATCCACTCCTTTTCTTTCATTAGAAAATAAAAGACTTCTAAGGGATAAGGATAAAATATATAATAATAAGATAAAAAACCCAAAATCAATATATTATGGCCCTGCACCACCCCTGGGCAACACAGTAGAGCTGGCCTGATGGTGTAGGTGTGAGAGCTGATCCTAAGAGTGTGAGAGGAGAACTGGCCGCACCTCACTATTGCTGCAAGGATGAATGAATTAGCCTGGGCCATGCTGCAGAGCTCACCCTGGTGGTGAGCATAGGGGAGAACTGGCAGACAGACCAACCCTGAAGCTACCCAGGCCCAGAACTTGGCCTGCCCCAACATCCACCTTATCTATGAACTGCCCTCCCAAGGCAGCCTACAGCAAGGATCAGAGCCAGTGCTCCTGCTCTTGCACCCCCAGGTCTGACTCTCCCACACTCACACCACCAGGGCCAGCTCTCCTGATTTTCCTAGGCAAGGTGCAAGCTCTGCTCTCCAGAGTGCGGCAGCTGTTGAGGGACAGGACCAGTTCTTATGTTATCTTGCTTTTGAGGCCAGATCTCCTGCCTGTCATAAGTGGTAAGGGGCAAGGTGGGAGGATATATTTCCCTCACCACATAGCTTATGGTGGGGGGGGGTCAGCTTTCCTGCTCTCATGCCTTCCAGGTCAGCTCACCTGTGCCCTCTCCAAGAGGCTCAGCTCTACTGTATTGCCCAGGTGAGGTACAGTGCCAATTTTCCCTCTTTCTTGACCCCAGGGCCAGCTCTCCCACCTGTCACAAGTGACTAGGGGTGATGGAGCAGGGAGATCTCCTCTCCCTCACCCACTCTACCATATGGCAGATGAGGGGTGGAGACAGATCTCCCATGAACTTTTGCAGGGTCAAATCACCTGCAGTCCCATCAACAGGGTCAGCTCTAATGTGCCGCCCAGGTGAGGTGCAGGGCCCACTCTCCCGAATGCTGTAGTTAGTGAGGGGGACAGCCAAATCTTTGCAGTCCTATCCTCACTGCTTTCAGTGGCAACAGGAGCCACGGACCTCACCAAAGATGGCAGCTGCAGCAGGGCCATGGACTCAGACAAGGCCTCCAACAGCAACCCAGGCCCAGGTAACACCATGACCCTGGGTGGCAGCACAGGCTATTCTGAGCTCTATGACCATACAGAGCCTCAGCTCTTGGGCAATAAGATGGCTCTAGGTGGCAGTGTAGACCCCTCACTTCCACACGGCCCATGGTGGCAATACAGGCCCATGAATATCCACATAGACCTCAACTGCAGTTAGAACATAGACCCAGACATAGTCCTTGGCTGCAGCCTGGGCCAGATGTCACCATGGACCAGATTGGCAGCACAGGTCACTCATACCAGCATGGAGACCCAGTGGCAGCATAGCCCTCAAACACCCACTTGGCCCAAGGTGGCAGCTCACACTCTGAGAAGCCAGAAAGTCTTGGACGGCAATAGGAATCTCAGACATCAACGCAGACCTTGGCTATAGCAGGGCCAGGGACCCAGGCATGGCTCTGACTTCTGCCTGGGGCTATATGTTGTCCTGGTCCTGGTAGGCAGAAAATGTCACTCAGGTCCGTATGGTCCTGGCAGTGGTACAGCACTCTGACACCAACATAGCTACAGATCCTGGGCCTCCATGTGGGCTTTGCTGGCAATACAGGCCACGGGCATCAAACTTACATAGACTCAGGTTGCAGTAGGACAACAGACCAAGATCTGGTCCTCTGTAGCAGCCCAGGCTAGGATGTCATTACGGCTCTACTAAGCACTGCAGATTGCCCAGATCAGCATGACACTAGTGGCAGTGTGGCCTTCAAATGCCAACGTGACCCCAGGTGGAAACCCATAACCCAGGCATCTTCTCGGCCTTCTATGGTAACCTGAGCCATGGACACCAACACAGACCCTGGCCAGTGGGAGGGTCATGCACCCAGACATGACTCTCAGCCACAGTTTGGGTCCAGAAGACACCATGGTGTAATATGGCAGCTCAGGCCTCTGCTGAGCCCTTAGTGGCAACAGGAGCCATGGATGTCAATTCAGAGCCTGGATACAGCAGGGTCATGAAACCAGGAATGGTCCCTGCCAGTACTTCTGGGTGGTATCCCAGGCCTCCTGGATCAGCATGGACCCATGGTCCCAGGTGGCAGTGCAGGCATCTGAGGATCAGCATGGTCCCTATGGGGACACATCCTTTAGACACAAACCTGGTCACAGGTAGTGTCAGAGTACAGACTCTGAGTGTCTGTAAAGCCCTTGGTGGTGGTAACAGGAGCCACAGACATCAACACAGACCCCCATGACTGCATCAGGGCCACAGACAAACACATGAACCTTGGCAGCAGCCCTGGCCTAGATATCACCACAGACATGGGTGACAAGCAGGAGGCCACCTGTATCAGCCTCACCATCCTTACCTCTCCAGATCCACCTCTCTCCCCAGTACATCTCTGTGCCTCACTCTGTTCCCCATTTCCACACTCCGTACACACTCACCATGATGGTACCCAACCACTCAGCAACAGAAGCTCATGGTTGATTTGCCCTCCCCCTCTTCCCCCACCACCAAGGGGCCTGGAGGGGTGCTGTCTCTGTCCTCTGCCTGCTCAGGCATGAGAAGTGCTGAATGACTCATCAAGATAATTTAAAAAGAAAATGCCCTGACATATTTTGAAACAAGGAACTCTAAAGTTTGTTTTCTATTGGCCATCTACTACTGAGCATGTAGTACCCTTAAGAATAGTTTGATTCCCCAGTGAGATTCCTTTGGGGAAAGCTAAATTTTCATTTGCAAATGGTTGTCAATTGGAGACAGCTTCTGGATGAGGGTATGTGTTCACTTCTTTCAGCTCTAGAACCTCATCTGTGCAGCCCCTGTGCATGCTGCCTTAGTCTCTGTGAGTTTATATGGGCTTCTAGATGAGGCATATGGGCACGCATCTGTTGCTGCTGTAGTTGGCACCATGAACTTGGGAGATTAGAGTCTAAAAACGAGGTGGACTAAAGTCTCAATTGCCAGCTTTATTCAGTGCATCAGACAATTCATACTCTGAAGGTTAAGCACGGTCAAATAAGCAAAAGTCACATGAGTTTAGGCTGTGTACAGTCACAAGACCAACCATGCTTGGTGTTGGGTCCCTTGAGGACAGGTCTTCGCACCCCCACTTGATCTGTTTTGCACTCTTGTGGTTGGTTGTTCCGAAAACAAGAACAAAAACAATCTGTTGTTTTCAGCAATGTTTCTAAAGATGTTTACCCCTACAGTGATGAGCTTCTTGCTTTTGCTGGCTCTGCCTCCCTTGCTGAGGGCTATATATACTGTGTGAGAAAGTGGAATAAAGGCTTATCTGCAGAACCTGAAGTTGTGCTGTGTGTTAATCCTGACGTCCCTCACTCAGAGAACTACAGTTGCTGTGCTGGCACGGCAGCTTGGAAACATTTTTCAATAACCAAAGAAGCAACATGAAATCTAAAGCAAACCACTACTACTTCTACACCTGGGAGGGACACAAAAGCACATTCCAAGAACAACCCATGTTATGGAGGAACAGAGGTTTCAAGGCCCTGTCTTGTCTACTTGGAGTTTTCTCACAAGGTCTCAGAAATCTCCCACAGCTTTACTCATGGACTGTGTTGTGACATGTGTCCACTTCTCCTTTAAGCTTTAGGACCCCATCTGGTACAGAACCACGCAGGCCCTGTGCATGCTGCCTCTGTGAGTTCATATGTGCATCGATCCTTGTCGACTTAGAGGACCTTGTTTCTTTGCTGTCCTCCATCCCCTCTGGCTCTTACACTCTGCTTC
>PVIU01018150.1:0-40716 GCA_004026605.1 Ondatra zibethicus
GGTGACAAATACAGATCTTTTTGCATTCTTCTATATGAAGACACCCAGTTTGACCAGTCCTATTTGTTCAAGAACTTTTTTCCCAGTGTGTATATCTGGCTTCTTTATCAATAATCAGGTGTCCATAGATGCGTAGATTTATGTTTGAGTCTTAATTCTGTTGATAAATTTGTCTTTTTTCTCCATTTCATGCTATGTTTACTACTATAGGTCTATGTTACAACTTGAAATTGGTGATGGTGATAACAACCACAATTCTATTATTAAGGATTGTTTTAGCTATCTTATTTTGTTACTGTTTTGCTTTGCTACATGATTCTATGTGAAGCTGAAAATTGTCTTTTCAAAATCTGTGAAGATTTGTTTTGGAATATTGATGGGGAGTACATTGAATCTGTGTTGATTTTTGGTAGGATGACAATTTTTATGATATAAATTATACTGCCCCACTTGCTTCTGTAATGGTTTGGCTGCTTGGGTCCCTGTGAACACCTACTGGTGTTGGGGGCCATGCATAAGCAGATGAATGGGGAGAAAGGCTGGAAGAGAATATCTGGGTGATCGGAGAGGATGGAGGGAGAGAGAAGGCATAGGCAGCAGCAGGCAGCCCACCACACGTGTGGAAATGAGACTGGAGGGAAGGAGAGGTGAAGATAGGCATTTACCACCTGCATCCCTGGCTGGTCTGGCTTACAGGTTCCCAGGGATAGTCTGCTGGAGTTGGGAACTGAGATGAAATGGTAAGAGTGGGAAATGAAGGCTGGAGAGAGAGATCTCTGTGATCCACTGGGGATGGTTACAGGTGACCTGCAGCAGGTGTTCTGCTGTAGGTCTGGGGATGAGACTGGGAGATTGTATTTGGAGAAATGTCAGAAAGAGGGATTGGCAGTTGGCCTACCTGCTTTCCTTGCTAATTATTCATTTTATCATCATATGGCTCAGGCAGTTGTAAGATACTCCTTTATCACTGAAATCATGCTGGTCAGTTGGATAGAAAATGGATGTTTTGAAAAATTGCTAAAAGTTGAAGGTAATCTAGGATGATTCAGGAAACTGCTACTAAGGTCAAGAGTTACTGGGGACATTCACAGAATAAGTGAAGAAAAGTTATACATATATGTTGAAGTCTTAGTAATGTAATACCTGCTGTGGCTGTATTCATAGCAGCACCCACTAAAGGAATAATTAAGTTAAATTATATCCTAAGGTAAGGCCCTGATCCAACAGGATGATTGCTTTTGTTACATTATCAGGCCACACACAGTGATGCTTTTATGAGGTAGAATCATAATCCCAGGAGCTTACTCCTACATCTTTTTATTTTATACGAGGTAGAATTGCATTCATAATCCCAGGAGCTTACTCCTCCATCTTTTTATCTTATGTAGTGCAGGTTCCACAGTTTAATTATGCTGCATTCCTCATCAAGTGTGCAAAAGATTTCCAAGGTGCTTCAATGTGGGGATGGTAGCATATTTAGATATTTAGTTGAGCACTTTTGTGTCTTATGTAAGGCTCACAGGATTGTCACCCACTATGCTGTCGGCAGAACCTAAATAGATGTACTTGGGGGTCACTCCTGCTGAGCGGTGGTGGTCCGGAGGACACAGCAGTTGTTCTGCATCTGAGTGGCATCAGTAAGATGGATTATTCTCTAGGACGCAGCAGTGAGGGCTTTAAGGAGTTTTATGTGTTGTGTATTCCCTGTAGGAAGGAAACACGAATCAAACAGTGGAGCAGCAGTTACTGTGCTTATCATTGCAAGCAGTGACCTACTTGGGGAATTTATGTGCTCTGTGACACTGGGTCTTAAAGGGGAAGCACTTCCATTAGGACAATTATCAAGTGCCCTGTTCCATGAGAAGCCACGTTGCTTCTCTGGGCACAGAATCCTCCTACCAAGAGGCCAGCAATAAGAGAACAATAAGGAATGAGTCTATGTCCTTATCAGAGAAGCCAGGTCTATTACCTGGGAGCACCTTTAGCCACCAGCTGATGTCCGTGATAATGCACTTTATTATTTGTTATGATTTTTTTTTACTGTACTTCAGAAAAACTGTTTTAAATTAGGAAAGATTTATTTTCTCATGAGTTCAGTCCACAGTCATTGCTGTATATAGGAAGCAAGATAAATATCTCTGGGGTGAGTATGGCAGACAGAAAGCAGAGGTGGAGAAAGACAGATGAGAGGGAGTGACAAGACATGCTTTAAAGACACACCCCAGGGAAGCCTCCTACAGCAAGGGTCCAGTTCTCACTGCTTCCTGAGATGCTCTTCAATTTAAACCATCATTGTTATAATACATTGTTATAATACATTGGTACAGGGAGTGTCCTCATTTTACAACCAGCTCCTCAAATACAAGCCTCTGTCCACTGCTTTAATGAGGGAGCAAAGCCTTAAAACTTTGAACCATTCTCTTGGGTGCCACTTAATATTTATATCATAGTTTTATCATATTGGGACTCTGAAAATAAACTAAACTCTTCTTAGAAATGTTTAACCCTGAGACAGAAAACCTCGAGGAAAAATGAGTTTGGGCAGACAAGGATATCAAAACTGAACACACATTAGTACTTTAGCATATAGAACATTTGTTGGAATATAATACGGGCTACAGGGGGGGAGACACTGGAATGCAATGTGAGAAAACAGGTAATGAATTGAACTCTAGGAGAAAATTTGTATGTACAGCATATAATTAAGAAAGCAGGCCAGATTGGATAAGCATTCTTGTAATTCCAGCTGCACCATCACCATCACCAAACACAAGCATCCCAGTAATACAGGACAGGAGTGGCCATCAGACCTCCAGGAATTGTGACTCTAATCTTTTCTTAGAAGGAACAATCCAATATTTTTCTAAGAATATTCATTGTTCTTTCCTAAATGAGGCTGCTTGGCAGCTGTCCAGAATCTCAGGGCAGCTCTAATAAAAAGTCCAAGTGTGCATTCAAGGTTCGGGTGTGACCAGCCTCACCCCAGCAGAGATCTCCAGGCCAGTGAGGACTTTCAAGTCCTAAAAAATTCATCTTAGCTCTTTTAAGATTATACAAATCTAGAATAGAAGTTAGTAAAGGGAAATAAATATCATCATAAAATCTATGCAGGGAGGCTGGAGAGATGGCTCAGAGGTTAAGAGCGCTGATTGCTCTTCCAGAGGTCCTGAGTTCAATTCCCAGCACCCACATGGTGGCTCACAGCCATCTATGATGAGACCTAATGCCCTCATCATAGATGAGACAAAATGTAGACCAAACACGGTATGCACAATAAATAAATAAATCTTTTAAAAAAATCTATGCAGGGATGCTATATCTCCAAATGGTAAAAACTACAGCACAATGCTTTGTTTTGCCGTTGTTGGCGGTTCATATAATGCAAGGGGAAAATGCCACAGAATCTGACAATTAGAAATAAAATGAAGGGATACATTCCTTACTGATTTTTCAGGATACTTATTAAAATTACTGCATGCCTATATGCTTTCTTTACTTTTCTTCTTTTTTGTTCAGTTTTCATTGATTAGTTGCAATGCCGTTGATTGAACCCAGCACTGTATGCAGAGTACACGTATGTGTAACACTGAGATACAGTCATAGCACATATTTACTGCTTATTAAAAATAAGTACTTAAATTCCTTAGGCTATTACAGTTGAGGAGTAAACTACAAGCTGTCTAAAACCCTCTATGGATGATGACAAATAGCTTGTACTAATCATCTTGTTGCTCACCAATTTTAGATACAGTACAACATACATATTCTATTCCTGTGTCTTCTTCTGTCTCTAACAATCTGAAATAGAACCTAAAATAAACTGTTATTTTGAACTTCTTATGTCAATCCTTTCTTGTCTTCTCACCCTTCTCTCTTCCTTGAATAACACAGCACCAATAATAAATGGGCTCTTTTGCTTATTTTGTTAATGTAAGTTCTGTAGGGTTTCTGTATGTCTCTCACTGTGTAGTTTAGATTTGAAATGACCTCTGGAATGACCTAGTGGAATTTGGCTCCAGGTGTGGCTATGCTGGTGGTTGATGGAGCTTTTAAGATGTGGATTCTCATAGGGTGGGACTGAATCATTGGAAACTTATTTCAGGAGGAGCTAATGCTGCTCTCTTACTGAGATTTCTATCTTGTCCCATCACGTTTTGCTTGGAGGTAAGTGTCCCACCCACACCCCAAGCTCAAGTTCTCTGTCTACCCAAGCAATCTCTTTCTCTTACAGTGATGGCATTTGCTGCAATGTGATGCATCCAGGAGGAACCTTGCCAATGCTGGTGCAATGCTTTTGGCACACCTATTCTAAAACTTTAAGTTGAATAGACTTCTTTTTAATATATTCAGACTCAGTTATTTGGTTAAAGCAGTAGCTGAAGGATGTATATGCTTATGGTTTGTTGAAGATTTTTGTTGGTGTTTTTCGGTGTTGTTTATTATTTAAAAGAGAGGTTTAAAATGAATTCTAAAAATGAATCTGTTTTAATTGACAATTACATTGAATTTTTGGTAGAAGGTTTTTGTTGCAATATATTCTAAAAGTAGTTTGGTTAACTTTTATTTAAGCAATGTCAACTCAATAACGTTCCTATTTTCTTGTTCTTTCTTCATATGTAAATATTTCTTTAAAAGGATTTTGTCAGTTTGTCAAGTATATTGTCTATTTAAAGTCAACTTGAACAGCAAGTAACAGGCATTTACAGGGACTGTAAAAATTACAGTTAACAATGGAACAAACACATTCCTTTTCACAAATGTGATTTAATCAATAACAATCTACCTATTACTCACTTTTTATATCTTTTGGTTAAAAACAAGACATCATTTTGACTTTAAAGTAAGACTAAACATATTTTCCCATGCTTCAGATATTTGAATTCTTTTTTTTTTTTGTTTTGTTTTTTTTTTTTTTACTTGAAGTGATTGTTAGCAGGCTTTTTTTTTTCAACTTTATCTAATCTCTGGGAAGAAAGGGAGGAAAGTGTGTAGGAGGCAGAGAAGCACAAAGTCTACTGTGAGATTGTGTCTTTTAGGAATGTTGGGGAAGCTATATACATGAAGTCTCAGCAACATGACTATCTGATCATGATCTGAGCAGGGATGACACCAATAGACATGCAAGCATGGAAGGAACCCAACCCTAGACAAAGAACTACAGGCAACTAAGGAATTCTGAGAAGGTGAGAAATAGTCTTCCCCAGTGAAGAGCACACCAATTGATTATCTAATACCACATGATCAGGTATGAAGTCATATACATACAAATTACATTATACGGATGGAGCAGGTTGTATTCATATATTTTAGAATATATGTTTCTCAACTATTAAGGAAAAAGAAAACAAAATTTGAGAAAGACCAAGAAGTGTATTGTGGTTAGGGGAAGAAAAAGAAAAAAACAATTTAAAATTTAATTAAAAAAAACTATTATTGGCAGAGGCTGTTTGTTCATTTCTAGCTGCTCAAACCCGAAATGACCACACAGAAATCTGTATTAATTACAATACTGTTTGGTCAATAGCTTAAGTGTATTTCTAGCTAGCTCTTACATCCTAAATTAACCCATCTGTATTCAGCTGTGCATCATTACAAAGTCGTGGCCTACTGGCAAGGTTCTGGCATCTTTCTCCTCTAGCACCAGCTACATGGTGTCTTCCTGACTCTGTCTATTCTCTCTCTGCATCTCTGTTCAGATTTCCCAACTGAATTTACTCTGTTAAGTCATTGCCTGAAAGCAGCTTCTTTATTAACATGGTATACAGAGGGGAACCCAACATCACCTCCCCTTTTCTGTCTAAATAAAAATTTGATGGTGTGGAAAGTCGTCCGGTATATGTGTTGCTTTTATTGGTTAGTGAATAAAGTTGTTTCAGCAAGTGGCTTAGCAGAGTAGAGTAGGGTGGAGATCCAAGCAGGGAGGAGAAAGTAGGTGGAGTTGGTGAGAAGCCACGTAGCTGCCTACAGGAAACAGACACACAAAAACCTTGCCAGTAAGCCACAGCCACGTGGCAATACACACATCAATCAAAATGGGTTAATTTATAATGTAAAAGTTATCCAGAAATACGCTTAAGCTATTGTCCAAACAGTATTGCAAATAATACAGTTTCTGAGTAATTTTTTTCATGGGCTGGACAGCCAGGAACGAACAAGCAGCCTCTGTCAACAAACTATGACTTATATGAAAAGGAATTTTTGCTGTAAAAGCTCAAAATGTTATCACATACATACTCACACACACATATATATTCCATCTTTGCTGTGCTTATTTTTTCCTCCTTTTAAAATCTGTATCATCATTTTTAGAATTTTAGGAGTATTGCCTAGTTTAAAAATTCCTCTTGTATCTAATATTTATTTTTACTGTTTTCTCATTTTATTTAAATGTATCTATAATTAATTTAGCTATGACATGAGGAAGAGGGCCAACTCTCTGAGGTTTAATATTATGTGACTGCTGCTGCTACAGAGTAGCTTCTATAAATAGGAAGCTATATTGGTTAACACTATTTTAATCTATATTTTTACTATTCTATTCTTCATCCACAGTAGACTATAAGTCCAAATGTAAAGACACATATAAAATGCAGCTTCCCTGTGCTCCATATGCTTAAATGAACTGGTACCAGTGTCAAACCCTGATGGGATAAATTACTACAAGTTCCCCATCTGCAAGCCATGTGATTATGTTGTATCTCAGATTCCATTTGGGACTCAAAAGTTACTGTGCAATATTGATACAGAACATGAACTGACCAATGGATCATAATAACATAGCAACACTTGATTCTACTTTTGTCTTGAATGTGATAAGGCATGCAATGTGTTTAGAACACAATGAAGCAGATACTGAATACCCAATAGACGATAAATTATGTGGGCAGTCCTTCTGTATATGTGTTGCTTTGATTGTTTAATAAAGAAGCTGCTTTCAGCCAATGGCTTAACAGAATATAGCCAGGTTGGAAGTTGGAAGAGAGAGAGAGAGAGAGAGAGAGAGAGAGAGAGAGAGAGAGAGAGAGAGAGAATCCAGAGTCAGAGAGAAGTCATGTAGCCTCCAGAGGAGACAGACACCTCTGCTGGAGCTTTGCCAAGACCTAGTGGTGATGCAAAGATTAATAGAAATGGATTAATTTAAGATTTAAGAGTTAGCCAGAAATATGCTTAAGCTACTGGACAGACAGTATTGCGATTAATACAGATTTATGTGTGATTATTTTGGGAGTTTGGGCAGTCGGGAAACAAACAAGCTGCCTCTCCCAACAGATAAACGTTAATATCTTAACATTGCTGCAGTGGTGTAACCCTCCATTGGTAGGACACAGCTGCTTCCTCTATTTTTTTTTAAACCACGAAGATGTTCTTTAATTTACTCATTTCTCTCAGAGATTTAATTACTATATCTTTCCTTAAACAATTTTAATTTCATGAAGTGTGAACACCTGCCACTAAGCTGCCCCACCTGGACAGCTGTAGAAACAGTAAACACTCTTTGGAAATAGAGATGGTCTTTTCATGGAGTGTGTCAGGAGGGGTTCCTGGATCAGGGCCTTCCTCATCATTTTGGGCCCTTGCACCCGAACATGGGTTCTCAGCATACTTCCAGCTGATTCTTGCACCCAATACTCTTTGCACAGCTGTGTCCTACCTATGGCGGGAGCAGGTGTGTCAATAGAGGACAGGACACATCTGCTCCCTCCATAGGTAGGACACAGCTGTTCCCTACCTTTCTCAGCACCATAATCCTCTTGCTATCAAAACAAACGTCAGCATCCAATTCTTATAATTTTAGCTAAGTTGCTAAAATTACACACTTTAAACCATTAGTACATTTTTAATTATTTCTTTTATTTTTAAATTATAATGTAATTACATCGTTTTCTCCTTTCTGTTCCTTCCTCCAAGCCTTTCTCCATATCCCTCCTTGCTCTCTTTAAAGCTGCCTTTCTTCATTAACCATTCTTACATGTACATATAAAAATAAAAATATATATATATATATATATATATATATATATATATATATGTTTCTAAATACTACCTGCTCAGTCTGTATAATGTTGTGTGTGTGTGTGTGTTTCTGGGCTGACCATGTGGTGTTAGATAACCAATTGTGTCTCTCACTCTCAGTACCCTTACTTGTCTATACTTCCTTGTGAAGGGCTGAGGTCCCTTGTTGTTGTTCTACTTGTTCAGCTCATGTTAGGCAGTAAGGTGGGTGAGGTTTTGTAGCCTATGATATAGGATAAAAAAATTAAATCAAATATCCTGATCAACAACATACCTGCCCACAGGTCCCCCATTCCATAATGTCTCCTTTACCTTTGCTGTCCCAGTAGGCTTCTTTTTGTTATTTTTTCTAATTTTCATTTCTTTCTATGCAATTTATGACATTTCATGCTGTGCCACCCAGATATCCCAGGTAAACATGAAGCAACAGTTTCCCCAGCTTCATGTACTGCTAACAGTTAATATCCTTGGGCCAAGTCCTTCACCAGGAATGTCCTCAGCAGAAAAGCATTATGTCACCCAGGCAGCCTCTTGCTCCATCTAGAACAAAAACAAGATATTTCAGATATAAGACCCAACCATCATTGGTATAACCCATGAAATTAATAAACAATATAGTTCTTGAAAGTCAGTCTTCATCTTAAAATATTTGTCTAGCATTTCTTCTTACAGCATGCATATATATATATATATATATATATATATATATACATACATACACACACACACACACACACACACACACACACATATATATATAGTAAGATGTCCGAGGTTGGAGATAGATGGTCATATTCTTTATGGTCACACATGTCTTCATTCCCTCTAAACATAAAAATGAACTCTTTACTGTGTCTCATATTTGCAATCCATAATCACTTTTTTCTTGTGTTCTGTAGATAGTCTGGTGTTTGTACATTGATTATAGTTGATGATAAACTATGATTCCTTCTTTTTTCTAAATTTCATTCCTTGGCTAGTGTTTGATCATTTCTTTGCATTTATTACACATACGATGATTGTCACAGGAATCAGTATATAGTAATGAAGTCTATAAGCTGTGACTTTAGTAAGCTGATTCTATGAGAAATTTTTCCTTTGTTTTGCTTTTGAGATTAATATAACTAAGACATTGTCCTTTCCTTTTTCTCCTTCCTAACCCTTCCATATAGCACCCAAACCTCCTTCAAAACCATAGCCTCTTTTTCTAACTAATTGTTATTACATATGTATGTGTGTGTGTCTGTGTGTGTGTGTATATATATATATATGTGTATATATATATACACATATATTGCAAAAAGAGTCTAATATGTCCATATAATGTTATTTGTATGCATGTTTCCAGGGCTGATCTCTTGTTACTAGGTGACCAATCAGTGTGTTCTTCTCTGAATATATGGCCGCCTCTGCTCTCAGCGTCCCTCAGTTGCCTATAATTATTTATATAGTATACAGGCATTGTTAGCTCTTGGTCACATACTTTGGCATTTCTGTTGGTGTGAGTTCACATTTGGTATGTACCATCATATTGGTTACATGTTTGGTTATAGCTTCTGACAATATTAAGAGACACAGTGACAAAGGGAACTCATTGATCTTCAGATTCCTAAGAATCATTCAGCCCCAATTTCTGCAAAAGTCCCTGAGCCGTCTATCCTGAGCATTCTAGATGCATTCTGTAATCTTGAGAGCTTTCTGAAGGTGTGATAAAAAGTGTGTTCTATTGGATGCAATTCCTTACCTTTACCTCTTAGAAGAAAAACATCTATTTCCATATATTATATCCTGGTTCCATTGAAAATGGTTTGTTTTGCTTTTCGTTTTCGTTTGTTTGTTTTTACTTTTTGAGAGATAGATATTTATTTATTTAGGGGGAAAACTTACAAATCAGTATTCTCTACTTGAATGGTGGATGGAGATGGGATCCAAAACAAACTGAAGGAGCAAACAGGAACCAGGGGGGAGGAGAGAAGGGGCAGACTTCGCAGTGGTGTCCAGGGATATAGTGTAAAAGGTCACGCCCCAGTAGGCAGGTAATTACTAGCTGTAAACCATCCTGCAGCACCTCCCTCTTTTGTTTAAATAAGAGAGTTCTAAACCTAATACAAAATTATATACAATAAGAACAAATATCCTATTATAACTAGCTTAAGTCTTATATAGTAAATAACTTGGCCAAGTCATGAGAGGAAAGTAACTATACTTATTTAGTCTTCAACCCCATCAAAGATCCGAGAAGGGAAATAATGTTACTTGAGTGAGTAGGAAGTGCAATCAAGCAACTTCCAAAATGTGCAACAGATTTCAACAATACGTATCCACAAGCCTAGCCTTACAGAAAGTACTAGAAGGAAAACCTCAGCCCAAGGAAGCCAACAACACCCACAATAGCACAGACATCTGACAACCCTCCACCAACACAACTCAAAGAAGGGAAACACACAAACTCTACCACCAAAAAAAAAAAAACAAAAAACAAAAAACATAACTGTAGTTAACAATCACTGGTCATTATCAATGGACTCAATTCACCTATAAAAAAGCACAGGTTAAGAGAGTGGATACGAAAACAGAATCCAATATTCTGCTGTTTACAAGAAACACACCTCAACCTCAAAGACAGACATTACCTCAGAGTAAAGGGCTGGGAAAAGGTTTTCCCATCAAACGGGCCTAAGAAACAAGTGGGTGTGGCTATCCTAATATCTAACAAAATTGATTTCAAACTAAAATCAATCAGAAGAGATGGAGGACACTTTATACTCATAACAGGAACAATACATCAACATGAAGTCTTAATCCTGAATATCTATGCCTCTAATATAAAAGCACCCAAATATGTAAAAGAAAAATTACTAGAACTCAAATCACACATCAAACCCCACACACTAATAGGAGATTTCAACACTCCTCTCTCACCAATGGACAGGTCAATCAGACAGAAACTTAACAGAGAAATAAGAGAACTAACAGATGTAATGAATCAAATGGACTTAACAGACATCTATAGACCATTCCACCCAAACAGAAAAGAATATACCTTCTTCTCAGCATCTCATGGAACCTTCTTGAAAATTGATCACATACTCGGTAACATAGCAAACATCCACAGATACAAAAAAAAAAAATTGGAGTAACTACCTGTGTCTTATCAGATCACCAATATTTTTGTTTTTACATCCCAACCAGAGTCCCGCCTTCCTCCTTTCCTCCCAGTTCCTTCCCCACACCTCCCTCCCATGCATTTTCCTCCTGTTTCTCTTCAGATTGGGGCCAGACCTCCAAGGATATCAGCCATGTTATGTCAAGTTGCAGTTAGACTAGACACCTCCTGTCCTATTAAGATTGGATGAGGCAATCCAGTAGGAAAATGGATTCCAAAAGCATGCAAAAGAGTCCGAGATAGCCCCTGCTCTCAGTGTTAGAAGTCTCACAAGTAGACCATTTACACAGTTGTAACATATACACAGAGGACTTAGCTTGGTCCCATGCAAGCACCCTGGTTATCTGTTCTCAGTGTCTCTGAGCCTTTATGAGCCCAGATTAGTTGCTTCTGTGGGTTTTCTTGTGATGTTCTTGACCCCACTAGCTCCTAAAATCCTTCTTCCCCTATTTTTCAGGATTCCTCTGAGCTCTGCCTAATGTTTGGCTGTGGGTCTGCATATGTTTTCATCAGCTTTTTGTTTTTGTAGTGTGATACAGATGAGAAGAGTGGTGTTAAAGAAAATTCAAGTGCGTTAGTCTCAGGTCTCTAAAACAAGGAGATTAATGAAACTATGAATCAATAAATATCTAAACAGAGAAGTAAGAAGTATTGGGCAGATACCAAAACAAACAGTAATGTAAAAATATTTTCATGGTCAGAAATAACAATGTATTAAGAAAAGAGGTTTTTACAAGGGAGAACACATGAATTTAAAAAAAAACTTGTTAACTTTAAGCCATATTATAGAGGACATTAAACAGAAGACAGGTTCAGAATCTATCATTCAAAATGGTTAGAACCAGAAAACAGTACCAGAAACAAACTGGATTTTTGGTTGGACATTTCAAATGATTTTGGAATGTCTGAATTTTGTATGGTGTTGCCACATGAATTCAGGTGTGGGATTTTCTTCTTGTGGCAGCAAGAGGGTGTTCAAATGATTTTAGAGTTTGGAACAGTGGAGATTTAGGCTGTTTAAGTTAAGGATCTGGATCATCACTACTACAACAGCCACAGCTATTCATCTTACGCTGGACAAGCAGACATTTTCTTCAGTGATCTTTACATTCACAAACCGTTATTTCTTTACATAGTAAGAATCAAAAGGTCATAAATAAATGCATTTTTTGAGGAGTCACTGACCCACAAGAAATGTCAAGGTGTCATTTGTTGGAAAAGGGTGACATTGGTTTTTTGTGGCTGTGGTTAGTTTTCATTTCAGGAAATAAAATGTTGCTTCTTCCGAAGTAGTGTGTGTGACTTCCATACACATCCTTAATGGAAGTCAGTTTCGTTTTTGCAGGAGTCAAATAGGTGGTTTTAATCCCAAAGATGAGAGGAGAATGACCACTTACCCAAATTATCATGGTCAAATCAATTAAAGCAAGCTTATTTTATTCATGTATATGGGCTACCTCCCCCTAAAGTGGGGTTTGAGGGGTCAGTGAGAAGACAAGGTTTATATAGCTCAGTGGTAGGGAGTTTCCAAATGGGGTATTTGGCAGACAAAATGGGGGTGATTACAGGGGCATAACATAAGCGTAACAAGTACATAATGACCTCCTGAAACAAAGACATGATCGCAGTGTGGTCCTCACAGCATGTAGTAATAACTAGGTAACCATGAAAAGCCTTTGAAACAAAGGTAGGGTTGTAAGATGGTTATTAACTCTTTGAAACAAGAACATGATTGTCATTCCTAGAACAGGCCGTACAGAGCCATGTGTAGTTAGGTTTTCAGGTGGGCATAGCCCCGTGCTTGAGAATCAGTTTTAATGACAAATAGAATGAACATAGTTTGTCTTTACTATAAGATGGCTTCTAAACCTAAGAGGGAGGGAGACTGGTTTTTCTAGTGGGAAAGGAGTTGAGTATGAGGTAAGGAAAGAAAGTCTCAGGAAACCTTGGTAGCTTTACCTCTGGCTGTCAGAATGCCTCTTTTGTGGTTAAATGTCTTTGAATCTCATGTAGGTTGTTACCACTGTATCAAGAATCAAGGTCCCAGAGTACAAACCCAATCAGTCCATCAACACAAGGCCTACATCCTCCAAAGATTCTGACTTCAGTGTAACATCATGTGTATAGTAGTTTTGTTTCTATCCTCCCTTTAAAATGTTTTGCTAGAGGATCATGGGAGGAAACAGCCTATGATATCTATGAAGACTCAGACCATCATGACCTATTAAGAAGACATGACCAACTCTACTGTGAATATGACGTAAATCTCCTAAATATCGCCGAAAACATCTTTAGAATTCACCTTGCAACGTAGAAACCCTCCTCTACCCCTTTTGATGCTTCTTACTACAATATGGAAGTCTAGTTTTGACTTGCTTCACTAAATAAATTTATACCTAAACTGTGTCTTTCAACTGGATTCTTTTTCTCTAGGAAATAAGACCCATGAGCCCTGTCATAATATCAGTGCTGGTCATTTGCTTAAAGGAATTGATAATACTGGTGAGATTATTTTGATAGTAAATTTGAAAGAGTCCCACCTCCAGATGACCAGCTCTGGATGCTTAATGAAAACCTGCGATTAGAACCAGTATATCTACAGAGATCTGTTATAATAATTTGCCTTTGTGACAGTGTTATCAAACTTGGGATCATAGTCTGTACCTCAAAAGGTCAACCTTAGTCACCTGTTCCTGAGATAATAATTAAAATAGGTAAGTTAATAGAAAACAAACAACAGAAATCATTAGCTATTTTTAAAAAACAAGCATATAATGGAGTTGTATTCAGTGTGGCCACATTGGAAAGAAGGACAGTGTGATAAAGAGTCTGCCATCCACCCTTTCCTTCAGGGTCCTAGAGTGAATTTAACATTTTAATAACTGGCCACACATATGTACATCTATACAGTTCCCAAGGTGTGTTCCAATCACGCACTGGTCTTGCATTGTCTCTCTGAGATTGCAAATCTTTTTCCCAGAGAGAAGTGTTCTTGTTCTGGGTGCCCAAACTTTTCTTTGCCTGAAAAGAGGTTCCTGGGAAAATGCTAATAATCTTTTAGTGACCATTGTTTAAATAATCTGATAACTAAAGCATCTCTTTAAAATGACATCATTTCTCCTAGGCCTCTTACAGCCTAGCCTTACAGTAGGTTGCAATAAATTCGCTTATCTTTACAGTAATACAGTATCTTGATGTCTAAAGGTGGCATATCCATAGAAAGCAAACTCTGGATTGTGCTACAGAAGATGGTTTCAGGGAGGGGAGGTCAGCCTATTGGAACATGCTATTAAAGTCTCCGTCAGGGAAAGTGGCCAAATTGAGACTCAAAGTTCTATTTCAGCTTCAGTTCATTCCTTTATTTTTTTTTTTTGTTTTGGAATGCTTTGCTAATGAAATGTTCTTAATTCTCTCTACCTGCTATTCTCTTTACCAACAAGCCTGGGGCCAGCTATTTTTGTAGATTAGTTCCTGATCCACAGGAAATAAATGCATGTTCTAGGTGAAAGCAGACCCTGGCCTTCATTTTTTAAGGTCTTTCTCTGCTAATGGAAAGGTTTGTTTTCTCCTGCTGAGTGGCCTTACTCCCTAATTCCTTGCAGATCTTCAAGCTCCTATTTGGAATCATTTCAGTGAGATTGCTAGGAGAAGTCGTTTGCTTTCCTTGAGAGACTGCCACACAGGACTCCCAGGCTCTACCTTAATCACAACCTCTTGCTAACCTGAACTTCCCTGGCTCGCTCTAGTCACAGCTTTTGTTCCTAGTCCTACCTGTGTCCCAGGCTGGCCCTCACCTTTATGTAAGATATGACTTTTCTTTATCAGACTGTGTTTTTAAATACTTCCCATTGCTGCCTGCAAGAGCTGTGAAGACATGCTCCACTGCAGATTCTGTGAGCTGATGAATAAACAAGCAGAAAACAACACAGGAAGTAACGTAAGTCTCATAGTGGACTTCGTTCAAGATGTGGCGAGAAGAGACCACATGGGAAAAGAAAAAGGCCAATAAATATTGCCATTACTTGGGTTTCTTTGTATTATTGGGATTTTTTTCACTGTTTTATTTATTCATGTCCCTTATCAGACTTGCTACCCAGTGCTACCCAGTCTCGCTTCTGAACTCCCAAAGGGCGCAGGTAGCATACTTGCCACCTCTGCAGAAAGACCATAATTAGAGAACTCCCGAGCCCTTGCATTAGGAGCTCATCTGCTATTCTGTCTTGAGTTTTCAAGCCTCTGAAGAAATGTCTTCAAATCTCCCTTCTCTGCATGTGCAGTGTCCCCTTTAACTGATCTCTATGTTGATTTCAACTGAACTACAGACATTAAGGAAGAAAACAGTGTCAACACCAAAGGGAGAATAATTCTTTACATAATCACCAGAGATCTATCTAGGCATGACTTTCCTGCCCAGAGTCTGCTGCCCTTTCTAAAGTCAAGGGAAGTGGCTAAAATTCCTCATTATCTAAATTTCACAGTTGCCTATACTCTTTCTAAAGGAGCCAAAGTGTTATTTTCCTCTTTCCCAATGTTAATATATTTAAACTCAGTGTAACAGGACTCTTTAAACCTGTTTTTCCTTACTTTGTGGTTTCTGTAAGGTCCTCAGGTTCACTTTCACATGTTTGTTACACTTTAATTAACTGATATAATTAAGTGTCTTAAATAAACCAGGGCAAGATGTACACAGTACACATTCATCTGTATGGTATAGGAGGTTCTTCTGTATTTGTGTTGCTTTCATTGGTTGAATAAAGAAACTGTCTTAGCCTTTTGATAGGACAGAACTTAGATAGGAAGGGAAAAGTGAACTGAATGCTGGGAAAGGTGGAGAGAGCCGCCATGAAGCTGTCAGGTCAGACATGCTGAATCTTTCCTGGTAAGCCACAACCTCGTGGGGACATACATATTATTAGAAATGGGTTAAATCAATATGTGAGAGTTGGCCAAGAAGAGGCTAGATATAATGGGCCAGGCAGTAATTTAATTAATACAATTTCTGTGTGGTTATTTCGGGGGTTAAGCTAGCTGGGCACCAGGATGCAGCCCGCACCTGGCAGCTGGGACAAAAAGCAGGCCTGCTCCTCTAATTACAGATTGGTGCCTCAATGTGGTTGAGCTGTCTCCACGTAAAATCTGAGAGAGCATCAAAAAGAATACAGAGTTTAATACAGCTTCTTGCTGTTTGCTGGCAGCTTGCTGCAGCTGCTTTAAGAGAGATTTTCCTGATTCAGCTGTAGCGAGGAAAAAAAGCTACATGGTATTAAAACATGGCTTCCTGGGCTGTGCCACCAGCACGAACTCTGGCTATGAAGCATTTCTTTCTGTCGCCATACACAGAGAGAGGTTTTCAGGTTGCACAGTGCTCTGCATGGCAGATTTGGCTGTAACTCAGATAAAAAGTGGTTATATGTTGCATGCTCATTCTCTGGGTTAGACTGTTGAGTGCAGCTCGTGCCTGGCGGCCCCAGAGCTAACAGAAATGGTACGTCCATCATTTTGAAATTGGAGATACATAGAGCCAACATCCAGAGCAGCTGCAACTAAACTGCTTAGCATTTTAAAAGCTCTTCAAGACAGTAGAGAATTAAGGATGATGCAATAGGATAGATTCAGACATAAAAGACCTCTAGATGGGTCACACTGTTGAATAAAGGTATGTAGTAGGCTTAAAAGAGAAAAGAAATAAAGACTATAGAGAGATACTTTAAAAATAGGGTAAAGTCTTTAATGAGACAGAGTCCAGATAGTCATAGATTAAAAAAAATAAGCCATGTAAAAATGAAAAATTCACAGAGAGTCTGGATTATGTATTTTATTGTGTTTTCTTTAAATTTTTTGACTGTGAGGGAGCTAAATACAGAAAGATATTTGATTGTGTGGTCTGCCAAACTAAACCAACATATATGTTCTAAGGTATCATGACTTCCAAATTTGGGTCTAAGGATATGGTGCTTTGGAAAAGAGGTTCTTCTTTTGTTTTCACAGAAGATGAGAACCTACGGATTGCTTCTAGACCAATATGGTATGATAGACCACGCCCTCCTGAAAGGTCACCATGAACACCATAAAGCAAAATTTATACCAATGTAAATTATTCATATCTATATCATATCCCCCTTTAAATGTAAAGTAACATTTATAAACAATACTTGGGAATGTGGGCATAGTTTTTTCTCTCCAAACTTCTTCCTGCTGTATGGGGGCGCTGTTAATCAGGTCTTTCATGGTGTAGCCTGTGTGCCAGGTTCATCTCGTTCGGCAGTTGAGTGAAGTAATTTTCTGAAGGTGTTCACAGTGACCTTTCAGGAGGGCGTGGTCTATCACACCATATTGGTCTAGAAGGAATCTACAGGGTCTCATCCTCTGTGAAAACAAAAGAAAGAACCTCTTTTCCAAAGCATCATATCCTTAGACCCAAATTTTGAAGTCAAGATACCTTTATTATATACATGTTGGTTTAGCTTGGCCCATAATATGAAATCTCTTTCTGTATTTAGCTCCTTCACAGTCAAAAAATTAAAGAAAACACAATAATACACATAATCCAGACTATATGTGAGTTTTCCATTTTTACATGGCTTATTTTTCTTTATTTTTTTAATCTATAACTATCTGTACTCTGTCTCTTTAAAGACTTTACCCTTTCTTTAAAGCATCTCTCTATACTCTTTATTTCTTTTCTCTTTTAGGCCTACTACATATCTTTATTCAGTATTGGGACCCATTTAGAGGTCTTTTATGTCTGAATCTGTCCTATTGTGAATCTGTAATTCTTTACTATCCAGGAGCATTTCTTAAAATGTTGAGCACTTCTTAAAAACTTAAGTTGTGCCATGTAGGGGTAATATGGTACTGCCTGTTTCCTGCCCAATCTAAACCTTAACTGTGCTTTTATTATGATAATTACAATAGTTCCAGCCTGAGATCAGCACAGTTCAGCATGGCGGAGATGCTCCTGTTTCAGAGCAATTTGGTGCCCCTGAGCCATGCACAGTTCCAGTCAGACAGCAGTCCACATTGCCATCAAGCAAGCCATAGCACGTTAGTCAGAAAACCCATCCAAATTCTCTGTCTCCCGCAAGAGTCAGAGATTGTGCTGGCAGAAAGCTGGCATTTTAAAACCGCCACGGCTTTTTTTTTTTTTTTTTTTGGCTGCTGAGTCAGGAAAATTTTTCTGAGGCACAGCAAAAAGCTGTGTTAAAACCTATAATTGTGTCTAGAATTTCTTTTCAAGCCCTCTCAGATTTTACATGGAGTCAGTAATGAGAGGAGTGGGTGGGCCGTGGTCCTACCGCCCGGATCCCGGTTGCATGGCTAGCTTATTGTATTCATTTAAATACTGCCTGGCCCATTATCTCCAGCCCCTTATTGGCTAACTCTCACATATTAATTTAACTCATCTCCATTAATGTGTATCGCCACTTGACTGTGGCTTACCGGCATGAGTCTAACCAGCACATGAGTCTAACCAGCGTCCATCTTGGGCAAGAAAATCATGATATCTGCCACACTTCCCTTCTTCCCAGCATTCTGTTCTGTCTACTCCTCCCACCTAAGGGCTGCCCTATCAAAAGGCCAAGGCAGTCTCCTTATTCAACCAATGAAAGCAACACAAATACAGAAGGACCTCCTACACCACATTCCATTTTCTATTGTCATTGTCAAGTAGAGAAGCCATATGAACAGATGAACTTGCTTTATACACAGAACAAAATACAGTGAAGCTAATTTAAACCATGTTTGCAGTAGGTCTCCCAAATGCCCAATGGCAAGTTGTTTGGGGTTATATTTTATTTTGTTTGTGTTTGTGTTTTGTATTTAATGACGTTGATTCTCTACCACCAATACACACTTCCTCCTTTGGGCTGTGCAAACCATAAGTGCTAATTGGGTACATACGGAAAGAATCAATTTAAACTAACTGGGTCATAAAGCACATACAGGTTTCTAAACCAAGGGAGCAACAGCTTAAAATTGCACTCTAAGGATATGACTAGATCAGAGGTACATTAAAGTGGTGCAAAAGGTTTCAAGAAATCTGCAGACTTAGCACAGTTGTTACCACACAGAACACACATTTGGTACACTTATGCTGATCCACCTACTGATATCAGCTAATGACAAAGAAGGGACAATGAGCATTAATAGCTTGATCCTAGGGTCAATTTGTTTAAATTAAAAGTGTTATTTGTCCAAAGCATGACTTTATCTCAGGACCGCACTAGTGTTTTTGAGGTACAGTTATTCTTGCTAGCAAAACAACCATTAAAAGCATATATATTTCAGGCCTCATAGACGTGAAGTAGATGAACCCATGTTCAGTTTCAGGAAATAGAACTTCTAAGTTTTCAAGACTGTTCTATGCCATTGATTTGCTATCAAACACTAGGTCTTAGAGCTTGATTCTCTATCAGTTCACATGAAGAAAATAAAAATTTAGTCATACCCAGACCTGCCAAAAGACAAATTATGGTAGCACTTTTAGAAACAAGCATTGGCATCTACAAATTCACCGTCCATGTGAGCTGCCTTGCTCAGATAAGTTTGCTGCTATGGGAGGCAGCTTTGGGGTCTTCGGAACATTTGTGTGAAAACAGACTGACTGTTACTGTAGATCCATGCACTTGGACTCTTTTCCATGAAGTCCCCGGATGACTTGGAAACAGATTAAAGTTAGAGAGGATCTTGTAGCAAACTTGATCCAAAGACTTATTGGGATTGATTAAAATACTGTGAAGGAGCAACTTACCTAAAGGTAACTCATTAAAATTCTGATGACTCAGTTAGTCAACTACTTAGGTTGCTGATGTTGAATTGTACTTTAAGATATTATAAAAGGCAAACTACCCACTAATATGAAAATATGGTGTTAGTTTATAAGGAATTTTATTTACACTGTAGGAGGATCTAACATTGCCTAACCCCAGAGACTGTCATAGTAAACAGCACTGACAGGTATACTATTGGCTCTTTCTAAGACACTAAAACTCTGGATTTTAAACATGATGTCACTTCCCATATCCCAAGACTTTAAATTTATAATAAAACTGTTATATTTCATTTAGTTACCAAAGGCAATGGTCACTGATTCATGCGATAATACATAACTGAAAAATCCATTTAAGCACAAGAAAAAATTAAGGTGACAGACATATTGATTAATGAAAAGTTGGCTGTGTAAAAGATTGATGAGAGAAAGCTGTGTTGTTGCAATCATCCCCTTCTGATAAAGGCTTTTAAAAATGAATGATAAAAAATGCAAGCTTTAGACAATATTATTAGAAGGGTTATCGTCTGATAACAATATGTTGATTCACAAACCAAAGGACAATGGACAGAAAAATACACTTTTACTAAGGAACACCAAAGTTGTGATTGCAAGTTCGGTGTCAACTAGGAATTATTCTCCATAACATACTATTAGTCTGTATTCAACTCATGATGTGTTTTTATAAGATCTTCTTAGTGTAGTTATTAATTTATGATAACTGAGTTATTCGTTTGACTAATAAATATAATTGTAATTTATTGACATTTTCTTTGAAACACTTAACATTTTCTCATAATTAAACAATAATAAGAAATTTCTCACGATCAGATAACAGAAGAAAGAACTAAATCTTTACACAATAAAAAATGTTCAATACTATTTTTATTATAATGTATTAAATTTTAATGAGATTAATATTAAAATGCAATGGTCAAAACTATTGGTAGCCGAGCTATGGTGGCATACACCTTTAATCCTAGCACTGGGGAGACACAGACAGGTGGAATTCTGTTACTTCAAGGCCAGCCTGTTCTACAAGAGTTAGTTCCGGAACAGGCTCCAAAGCTACAGAGAAACCATCTCTCAAAAAACAAAATAAATAAACAAACAAATAAATAAGGCTTATGGAAATGGCTCAGTAGTTATGAACACTTACTCCTCTTTTGGAGGACCAGGGTTTGGTTCCCAGCACCAGTGCTGGGTCATTCAAATCAGTGTAAGTGATGCTCTTGGTGTATCCAAGAGCTTTTTCAGGATAAGCAAGTTCTCACACACAGACGCAAACATACCCACATAACTGTACACAATCACTTAGAAAAATATCTGTTATTACAGGGTAAATAAACCAAAACAGACATTTTGAGAATCATTTCTATAAAAAGCAGTTACGAAAAATATAATTTCTTAATTTTGGTGTTTCTCAGCGTATCTCTTTCATTTGCAAATGAATTTGATGAGCAGGACAGAGAGCCAGCTGCTCCATAGGTCCTTTAAAGTATGAGAGATTTATAAAATTAAAATTAAAGTGTTCAGTTTACAAATTGGATCTTTATGAGAAGTTTGTGATCACCAGTAGTGTGGCTTCCCTGAAGACTGGGGGACTCCATGAAAACAGAATTCCTGTGGATTACTACATCAGGAGAAATAAAGTATTTGGGGGAAATCCTCTATGTTTTATTATATTACTGTTTCAAATGTATAAGTTTTAAAAATAGATAATGAGCTATTCCTACATGTAAATGAAATAAAATCTTTAAATGTTGAAAAAATACAGGATTCTATGGTAATCTTGATTTTGTTACCAAAGCTTTGCAGAGAAATAAAGAAAAGGGCTGTTTTCAAAAATACAGAAGAAAGCACCTGAATCAAAGAAAAATCCATAAAGTGTACCTAACAGGAAATGATTTTCTCACCCTAGTTGTAGTCAATTCTATTAAATCAGTTAAACAATTTTAATTATGATTTCAATTTTACTAAGAAGACATCTCTTATTTGTAAATGTATTCTACTTTATATTCTGAACTAAATTTAGTGTAAAATCTTATGTTCTAAATTTTTGTACTGAACATGAAATTAACATGGAATAAGTCATTTTAACATAATCACATTCTCTCTCTCTTTCTCCCGCCCTCTCTCTCTTTCTCCCGCCCTCTCTCTCTCTCTCTCTCTCTCTCTCTCTCTCTCTCTCTCTCTGTGTGTGTGTGTGTGTGAGTGTGTGTGTGTGTGTGTGTGTGTGTGTGTGTGAGTAGATGATAGATTTATGTGAGAAACAATAGAACACTTCTTAGACAAGCTTTAACACTTGGGATTGTAGTAGCCTCTGTGTTTTTCTTTCAGTCAAAAACAGTACGCTATCTCAGACATTTATATTCTGATATAAATTCAGTAAGGGGAGACCTGGTGCTTCGCATTTTCATAGTGGTGCATAAGAAAAGAGAAGACAGTGAAGAAGTTAATTTTAAAAGGAGATCTGTATCTGCTATCTCCTGAACTTCCTTAGCTGTATCTCTTTATATCTTTCTTCATGCTTTTCTTTAATAGAACAAACTGTAAGGGAAACCTGTTTTGGTCTTAGTTAACCTATTGAAATATATACCTGATATAGTTCCTTTCAAGCATATGTCTCTCACTGTCCCCTCTACTCCAAATTCAGCAGCGCGAAAGCTGTCTGCTCTATAACTTTATAGTTAAGCATGTAATAGATGACATATACTCACTGGGCCTATTACTGGATATTGAAGGCAGAGTTAATAGCCACAAAAAATGACTTCCTTTGAAATTTTAAATACTGGTTTCTATGTGTTTTACAATCTTTCTCATAATTGACTAAATGCTTTGGAATTTGTAAGCTTGCTAGAAGATGAACTGAATTGGTTGTAAATTTGCAAAGCTTTATTGCAACCTCATCAATGTCTTTAGTGACACCTGACAAGGTAACTATGACGACTGCATCATCAAAGAGAAAACAAAGTTATAATAGACTGCTCTCTTAATCATAATCAAGTGTCACTTCTATTGACTTGGTTTTCAAAAGAGGAGATAGAGGGAACTTTTTATATTATTATATTTTTTAACAATCTTATTTTACGTACCAATCCCAGTTCCTTCTTCCTCCCCTCCTCTGCCAGCTCCCCTCATCTTCTCCCCAATTCACTCCATCCACTCCTCAGAGAGGGTGAGGACTCCCATGCGGAGTCAACAATGTCTGTCACATCACTTTAGACAGGACCAAGGTCCTCCCAACCCTGTATCTATGCCGAGCAAGATATCCTTCCATAGGGAATGGGCTCCGAAGAGCCAGTTCATGCGGTAGGGATAAATACTGGTTCCACTGTTAGTGGCCACACAACTGACCAAGCCGCACAACTGTCACCCACATTCAGAGGACCTAGCTCGGTCCTATGCAGGTTCCCCAGGTGTCAGTCTGGAGTCGGTGAAGCTACTCTTAGCTCAAGTCAGCTGTTTCCTCATCATGGTCTTGGCCCTTTTGATCGTAATATGGCTCTACCCTCTATGAATGACTTCCTGAGTTTGGCCCATTGCTTAGCTGTGGATCTCTGTACCTGCTTCCACCAGCTGCTGGATGAAGGTTCTCTGATAAAAATTAAATCCAATATACTTGAATGAATAAATCTTGAAATCATAGGCTATATCCTTAATATTTTTGTAGATATAGGAATTATCTTTTTCTACTTCCTTGCCACACCTAGTCTTAAACATTGGGTAGAATGTGAAGTTTCCTTACAAATTTTACTCATAGATTATTAAATAGCATATATGATGCTCATTCAGAACTTCAATTGTATTGCTGAAATAATAAAAATTATTATGTAAGATGATATTTTTATAACTATTGTTGAGAGAAAGTTTGTTAATCTAAAAAGAAAATGTTGAATATATTTATTAAAGTTAGTAGGTTTAGTAGGTTGCAAATCTAGGGTTTTTATTTATGCACCATTATTCTAAGGTAAGATATTAGTCATTGTCAGAGCTGCCTCTACCATTCATAACTAATATATATTAGCTTCAATTCATATTTTCTCAATAAGTCAAGAATTCACATTTAGCTAAAATTCTCTATTTTATTTGAGGAGAAAAACTGAAATCAGAAGATGAGAAAATCATATTATGTGGAAAGCTCGCTTCAATAACTTTCTCCTTTATCAGGTATCAAGTTAAGCCTGACACGGTGTCTGATTTTCTGTGGAGTCTAGTAAAGAGGATTTTCCTTTCATATCTAATGCCGTTGACCTGCTTTGTTGCTTCTCCTTTTTTTTTTCCTTCCTAACACCTTGGTAGTCATGCGGAGAGAAGTCATACTAAAGATTAGCATTACATTCTCAACCTTAACCTCAGTTCCAAAATAAAAGATAGTCCTAGCAAGACAAGAAAAATATAGAGAAGTAACTCTAAGTTTTGGAGCCTGTCTACTATAGTCTACTATGAAGAATTATCAATTTTAAAAAGAAAAATATGGATTAAAAATAAAACTAAAGTCAATATAATCAGGAACCTCAAAAAATAGGATCTAGTATTTTTTCTTTTTTTATTGATTTTTATTGAACTCTACATTTTTCTCTGCTCCCTGCCATGCCTCAACCCTCCCCCAGATCCCCATGCTCCCAGTTTACTCAGGAGATCTTGTCTTTTTCTACTATTTTCAAAGCCTTGAATAAAAGTAAAGATAAATAATATTAGGCAGTATACAGCTTTCTATGAAACTCATTTACTCTTACCATCTGTCAAAATACATACTAAATTCTTTGACAAGTATGAAAATTTCTATCAGTACGTATTCTGCAGAAAAAAATAATTATCATTTAAAAGATAGGTAAATTTAAAATAAATGCTAGAGGGGTCTGTGTACACAGAGGTTATCATGCCACAGGTAGGTAGTTTTCATAAGAAAACTGATGGAGAATTGATGAACTTTATGAAATATTGTTAAAGTCAAATAACCCAATAGTTTCTGAACACAGCACAAAGATATCCAACCAATCATTGTAAATGGAGTGCCTCTTTCCCACCTGGTCCTGCAGCCATTTTAAATAACCACTCAGAAGCTTGCTAAGTAGCTTTTACATTTAAAATAACCTATTCTATTAATCTCTGTCTCCATCAGTTGCTGCACTAAAGTTCTATAGTGACATTTAAGATATTCACCAATCTGACTACAGGGCAAGGCCTGTTCGGGCACCCTCTGCTCTATTGCTTAGGATCTTAGCTGGGGTCATCCTTGTGGATTCCTGGGAATTTCTGTAGTGCCAGGTTTCTTGCTAGCCCTATAATGATTCCTTCAATCAAAATATCTCTTTCCTTGCTCTCATCTCTCTCCTTCCTCCACCTCGTATATCCCATTCTCTCAAATTCTCCTCCCCCCTCCTTCTCCCCTCCTCTTCCTCTTCCACTTTTCCTTCTCCCACCACCCCCATGCTCCAAATTTTGTCAGGTGATCATATCTATTTCCCCTTTACAGGTGAATTTATGTATGTTTTTCTTAGGATTAATCTTGTTACTTAGCTTATTTAGGATCATGGACTACAGGCTTGTTATCCTTTGCTTTATAGGTACTATCCACTTATATGTGAGTACATACCATGTTCTTCTTTCCGGTTCTGGGTTACCTCACTCAGGATGCAGAGGCAGAGACCCCCAGCAGAGCACTGGGCTGAGCTCACCAACTCCAGCCAGATAGGGATGGAACGAGCATATGACCAAACTAGACCTTCTAAATGTGGATGACAATGTGTGGCTGGGGCAGACTATGGGGCCACCAGGATTTATTACTATTGCTTGGGTTTTGATAACCCATTCTTGTTGGATGGATACTTTGCTCAGCCTAGATATTGTAGGGAGGGCCTTGGGCCTTCCCCAAAGCAATGTGCCTTATCCTCTCTGAAGAGTGGATGGGAGGTCGGGTGAAGGGGTAGGTGGAAGAAATGGGAGGAGAGCAGAGAGTGGGACCTGGGATTGGTATGTAAAATAAAAAAGATAGTTTGTTTTCTTTTTCTTTTTTAAAAAAATAAAATAAATGATAAAAAACTTCAAAAGGCAAAAGTGAATCCAAGTGGATATTTTCAGAATAAAATATGCAAAGTATAACTTTGAAATATAAGTTTTAGTTATATGAGATAATCAGCTAAGCATTGAAGAGAGTTTTAATGAATTGGGAAAAATCAAAAGAGGTATTCCTATTGAAGCGCAAAGGCAATTATGATGCAATGTATGGGAAGAGCTCATGTTATATGTATTATTAAACAGAAAGAGACAATAGGCATGACTTTTCAGAAATGAAAATAAAGGAAAGAAGCAACGACTTTGTGAAAATATTTAGCTAAAAACTTATAAATTGACCTGAAAAATCGCTCATTTCAAATGGCAAGGGAAAAATGTGCATTCCAGACAGAGTAAATGAAAAGGAATGAACATTAAAGTCATCATCACAGATTTAAATTCTCAAACTAAAGCCAAGTGTTATCAAATATACTTACAATTAAATGCATCTTTTCAGGAGTAAAACATAAAGGAAAACTGAGTTTCTAACATAATTTTTTGAAACTAAAATACTATTTTTAAATTTTGAAGTGAAATTTGAAATTTATGAATTCCTGTTATTCCCAAGGAAAGTTTTAGCAAAAAGGGGCAAAAAATGTGAAGAAGATATGGTGAAGATAGTGGAAGAAAATAGTTCCAGACACAAGTAATAAAAGCATTAAATTAATTGTATCAAGCTCAAAGAAACTAATTCTAGACTCAAAAAGGAAAACATTTAAAGGTGTAATATTAAAGTAAATGAAAAATAATGTCTGGCTAAAATACTTCTTGTGGGGTGTCAGGTTTACAGAAAATAAAAATATTTGAACTACTTGACTAAAAAAAAAATGGCACAGGAGAAAAAAGAATGGTAAACCAAGCTAAAATTGTTCATGATCCTAGTGCCATTCATGAAGCAGTGTAAGTTTAATTACTAAAGTCTACTATAAAGTATATATAATCATAAACTCAGTAACAATAATGAAGTAATAATAAAAGGAGATGGAGCTAGTGATTAATCATATTTGACTAATCCTTCTATTGTACATGGCCTAATTTAATAATATATTCTCTGGTTTCATGGTTTGTTGGTTAGCATTCCACCATCAATAATTTTTTTCTTGTCGTTCACCCATTCTTAGGAATTCACTCTTGCTCCTGCTAGGTATTCCCCCATTCACCCCAGGGCATCAGTCTGGCTCAGCTAGGCAGGGGCTTTGCCACTTACCCAAGTTTGCAGACATTGGAATGTGCACTCTGATTCATTTCCACTTCAAATTATATAAAATGATAAATGTTTGTTTTTCATTGTTTGATATGAACCCGTCTACATCCTCATACCTACTTATGTAAATTCTTTTTGAGAGGTCACTCAAACAGCAAGGATGCTTGCAAATAGAGAAAGGGGACGGCTAGGCAGTTCACTCCATAGGTTTGTTGGTGCATCAAGCAAGGAACACTCTTTCCAGAACCTGTATAGTATCCCTTCTAGAAACCTCACCCTTTTCTGTATGTCTCCACCTTAGCAACAGGAAAGTAAAAGCCATTGACAACAGCACAGTGTTTCTTTTGTCCATTATTCTGAACATTTCATGTTCCGTGGGTGTCTGTAATTAGAGTTCTCTCTTGTTTTTTTACTGGATTGTTTTTCTATGCAACCATTTAGCATTAGCAGTCTGCATCATTATAAACTGATCAATTAAATGATTTTTTTCCACAAATTTTCTCAGGAAATAAATGTCACAAGCTCTTGGTCTCTAAACAGTGTGTTTTTTGTGGATTCAATAATTATTGTACAACACAACCAGGGGTATTTCTTTAACACAGGTTCAATAAAGCCATGGCTCACAGCTGTTTTCCTAAGAGGACATTCTAGATCACCATATGATAAACATGATACAGTCAGAGAACTGGAAATAAGTAGTTTTACAGAGATTTTAATAAAACAATTTTTCCATGACTAAAATATTGAAGTACAAATATAGATTCATACACATACAAAATCTATTCTCATTATAAAATCTTAGAGACAAATATCTTAATCATATTATTTATTTTTCAGTTTATTTCATAATAAGTAATTTTCACTTAATTATTTTTTTCTAATAGATCAATTGCTTTGAAATCATTAGCGATCAGAATGTCTTACATTTATTCTCTTTCCTCTATCAAAAATTTTTAATTAATCTCATACATATTTAATTTAAATTTAATTAGAAGATAATTCTAGCTTTATAAAGATAGATTTGGGTATACTTATTAAAAGTACTCTGATTTTATTGAGAAAGATTATAATGTAGTTTTCTGATTTTTCTGCTAAGAAGCCTAGGTTGCTACACTGCTAAAGACAAAATAAAAAACAAATTGTACTAATATTTATTATCTTTAATCATAATTACTGATGTCTTTAAAAATGTTGGCTGAAAATTATATATGTAATAACATTTATAGCATATATAGAAACTGAGTTGTATCTATTTTATTCTTAAGCAAGGAGTAGGATGTTATTTTATATTTTGAAATAACACAGATGTAATTTTACGTTATTTTGTATTGTACTTTAGTCAGTGCTCTTTCATACTTCAGTGAAATCTTCTCTATGCAAATTGGCCACAAAATTGTCACCATAATTACTAAACTTTATATTCCCTGTTATATCTTCCAGATATTCATAAAACATAAAAGTTTTATTTTCTTCATCTGGACATCCATGTGTAAAACCATCTGGAAACTACTTTGCTATTTGTAAAAATAGTCATATTTTTCAAAGATAAGTAAATATTTAATAATATCACTATACCACTCGTAATAGACTTAATTATGATTGAGAAACAATGAATAAACAACAATCGTGGGCAGTTCAACAGATGTACTTAAAATTGTTGAAGTAACTCTAAAGTAAGCGGCACAGACTTGGAATCTACATAAAAACAAAACTACCTAACAATAAATGTTAAGATATCTAAATACTTTTAGCTTGGGCTTAAGGAACAAAAAACTGCTCAAATTATTAGGCTTCCAATCAGAGAAGAACGTTACATGACAGTAAGATTCTTACATCTCCCCTGGCGCACAGGCTGTTCCAGAAGAAGATGAAGTTGGACTTGGTGGGTTAAAGAAAGATTCATAAGACTTTATCTGTGCAGCTTTTAACATTTCTAGGAGACACAATCTTATGGGAAAGTCTCTGTCACAATTTTTCACTTCCTTTTCGGCAATGTTACCTTAGCCCTAAGTACCAGAGTCATTCTGTAGATGTATCCAGTAGGAAAGGGATACACAATTTTGTATTTCAGTGGGACTGCCTAAACAAAAACTGCATGAGAACTAAAACAGAAATGCCAACTGGATGGGGGAAAGACCATGCGCCTCAACCCTACTCAAAGGACTTTGAGGCAACTCAGGAATGCTGAGAGGAGGAGACGGAGTCTTTACCACGGGAAAACACACTGACTGATTTTCTAATCCAAGTGGTGAGCACTAAAAGCATATGTACAACTAACATACAGATGGAACAGGTTATATTTAGGAATATATATATATATGAATATACATATTCATATATATAAGTATATACATCTCCATACATGCATGTAAAAATCATTAGTGAAATAATAGAACATGAATTTGAAGGACAGCAAGGCAGAGTATATGTCAGGGCTTAGAGGGAGAAAAGGGAGGATCAGCAATGATATAATTCTAATATAATCTCGATACTAAAATAAAAATAATAAAAGATACATGAAGCTGGTGGAGAGATATGGTGGGATGGTGTAGGAACAACAGGGATGTAATCAATCAAAACACATTTTATACATGTGTGAAATTCTCAAGTATATCTAACAAATTATATCATAAAATGATGCATATGGAAATTGAAGCAGGTTTTAAACCTCGGCTGATGGTAGTGATTTGTATCAAACTTAAGCTCCAGGAAACTGTCTTAATATCTGTGACTGTCTTAATATTCACAATTTTCTTACTACATTATATTTAGTTTAGGTTTGCATGGGCTGAGATCTAACTCCACAATCGCTAGGAATTAATCTTACATTGTAGCTGATATTAATTTAAATCTGATGAATTATTGTATATGGAAAAATCACTTATGGGCATAAATTAATATTAATCCATGACAAAACAACTATATCAATTAATTATTTAATTTTTATTTTGGCTACCTTAAAAATACAGATGATTATGTTATACACTCATGCTTATAAATGTAAATATTTAAATAATAGTTCTAATATTTTCCTGTTTAGAATTAAGTGTTTTATGATTAAGAAATGTGTCAATGTATATAAAGAAAACAGCATAGACTACCAAGCAATAACATCTTGAAAACTCTATTATAATTTATCATCATGAAAGATTATTTGCATTCATCTTACTCTGCAAAACTGTTAATATTCTTGAAGAAATGTAAAAAGTAGCCAAAGTGTAATTAGTGACACTCTAGTCTTTTTCTTAAAATTTATTTATGGAAATTGATATCAATTATATTTTAACTGATATGTATGTGCCACTAGAGAATATTTATACTCAAAATGTAAATGTATTTGTTTTTCAAAAATGCATAGCAATACTTGAAACCATGTTTCTTGAATGGTGAATAGAAAAGCTAATGATTGCTTTAAAATGATTTTGTAACCTAAAAGTTTGATAACATTTTTGATAATTACTAGAGGTGTTCTTGTTGAATCTTTTGGGACTTCTAATATCATCACCTGAAAATAAGAATACTTTTACTTCTTTCCATATTCTTAGCCCTTTAATTCCTTTGCATGCATTTTGCTCCAGCTAGTACTTTAAACAATGTTGAAAAGGAATGGGGATAGTGAACATTCCTATCTCGTTCCTGAATTCAGTGAATTGGCTCAAGCTTTTCTACACTGAGGATGATGTGGGCTGGGGTTTTCTTATGTATAGCTTTAAAAATGTTGTGTTATGTTCTTTGCAGTCCCTATTTTTCTAGTAAAATTGTTATGAAGATATACTGGATTTTGTCAAAGGCTTTTTTCTCCATCAATTGAGACTTTCATATGATTTTTGTCCATTTCTATGATTTTTTTTGAACCATCATGCACTTCAGTTTAAATCCTACTTAAACATGGTGAATAACCGTTAAATATGCCTGTATTCAGTTTACTAGTATTTCATTGAGAATTTTTACATCAATGTTTGAAGCACGATTAATAAAAGCTCAGGGTCAGAAACTAGGGTCCAACCTGAAGATCTGAAGAACAAAACAGCCAGCCACTGGCTCATCGCTTGACCTCACTCTCAAATGGCAATCCTGACTCCCAGAATCTCAGAATGAGACTTTGTGTTGAGAGCTGTTTCCTCCTGTTTTACAATCCTCTCTAGGGCAGGAAATAGAAGTGTGCACCACCATAGTTAAAGGCATACACCATCCGATTTCTATGACAACTAGTATGGCTACTGGAATTAAAGGTGCGTGACATTGTGGTTACTGGGATTAAAAGTGTGTGTTACCATAACCTGGTCTGTAAAACTAACCAATGGCGTTGTTTTATTCTTAGAGCATTAGACAGTATTTATTTACTAAAATACAATTGAAATGCCACTACAAATGTTCATTATAGATATTGACTCGTAATTTTCTTTCTTGTTATGTCTTTACCTGGTTTGGATATTAAAGTAATTCAAATTTTTAGAAGGATTTAGGAAATGCCCCTTCTGTTTCAACTCTTGGAATAATTTAAAAATTATTGGTTGTAAATCTTCTTTGAGTGTCTGGTAGAATTCTGTTGTAAGTTTATCTAGGCCTGAGCTTTTTTTTTTTTCTTTAGTAGAAAGACTTTTTATTGTTCTTTTAATCTTCTCATTTGTTATGGATCTGTTTAATTGTTGATCTCCTCTTGTTTTAATTTTGGTCCTTTAGATGAATCTAGAACTTCATCTCTTTTTTTCTTTTTTAATATTTTATAACTGAATTGAGTTTTGGAGGTTGGATGACCATGGAGAAGTTGAAGGTTTAGAAGAAAGGGTACAAATAATGTCAAAAATGTGCTCATGTATGACATTCTAAAAAAAAAAATCAAAGGCCCTGAAGAGAGAAAATATACAACTTTCATGATGGAAAATAGTAGAGTTCTCCTGAAATCCATTTTTCCTCTAACTGAAACTCCAGTAGAGTTGTCAACAAGTTTTATACAATAAAAAAGCAGAGTTTAAACAGTTCCCAGATTGCTAAACTCCCCAGATCCTGAGCAGTTTAAAAACATGAATGTGTTCATGTTAACTTTTTTATCTTTTTTTAAAGACAGGTGAATAAACATTTGCAGGCCCATAGGTTTGCATGGAAACATGAAAACTGGAGATAGTACTCACTGGACATACAAGTATAAACTATTTTATATATAAACATGCATGGGCACACATGTGTATGAAGGCATAAATATTTTGAGTGCATTTTATATATGATAATGTGGAATAATTTTAGGAAATTTAATTCTGTAAGCACAATCAATAATCCATTAATAATAGAGGATATTAGTTTCCTAACAACAATTCTCCACACAGATAGGAAAGTTGACAGCTTCACTGTTATAATTATCAGAAACTAATTTCATGGGTCTTTATTAATGATGTTGAATTTTCTTATTTGTTAAATTCATTTCTCCATGCATTGTTATTCTTGTGTTTATTACTCATATTATTGACATTGGCCTTATTTAGGGAACCTATCTAAAAAGGTTTGCCCAACTTTATAAAGTACATTGTAAACACAATGTACTGGAAGAGAAATCAGATTTAAATAAGATAAAAAAATAAAGGTTAAATTATATATTTTTGCTGTTACAAAGTACTTTCTTTTAGTCTCCTAACATTATGTCTATAAATAATTTATTTTAATTCTTTTAATTTTGAGAATCAGGCAGTATTGTTTTGTTTTCATTTTGAACAGATGAGCCCTGCAGCACCAGCGTTCACATCAAATGACACAAAATCATGTTAATAGCAACAATTATTTATGTCATGATTATTATTTTCAAACAGAGAAACTGGCACTTTCTAAACATTGCCTTCCACAGTCTTTGCCGTACCCTTCGGAATAGAAGAAATGTTTACTTCTATATTATTGAAGGGAGAAAGCTGCAGTTTAAAATTTTGAGTATTTTTGCTAACATGTCGATTGCAGACAAACCAAATAACAAACCCCAAACCTTCACCTGTTTCTCTCCAGGCTCTGAGATTGTCTTGCTACTGATTTTGTCCTGCTACTTGAATAGCGTGTGTGGCTTGGTGGAGAACGGTTATTATTTAAGTAATAAGAAACAAAGAAGGGAAGACAATGAAGAAGACTCAAGGGTCATGTGAGCTACTATTAAAGAAAAATAAGCCTAAATAAATAACAATAGTGAATCTAACACTGATATTTACCTTCTTATATTTATTAAGAATAATTTTCTCTCCAGCTATAAAAATTACTTGTTATTTTGGTTGTATTGATTGTGGTTCACCAGGTAGCTCATGTAAGGGATAAAAATAAAATTGTTTTAAATGAGTCACCACACATGATTTGACTTTAATAGTTCTTTGTTTACCTTTGTATTTTGCAGTCTGATTGATAGTGCTGAAGGGGGTTTCAAAATGTTCTAGTCAATCAGTTCTAAGGCAGGAAAGTTCATTTGCCATCATATTTCAAAAGCCAATAATAAGTGCATAAAATTTATATTTGAAGAGAAAATGTTCCAATTTAAGAATACAATTGAAAACTCATTACCAACATCTTCACATGCTCTCCTTCACTCGCGGACAACCAACCCCTGTGAGGAGAAAATCACACCCAGCACTTTTTGCTCACATGGGTTAGATAGATGTGTGAGACTATTTCACAGTGTGCAAAAAAAAGTATATTTTAATTTCAACTTTCTCAAATGTCCCTGACATCATTAAGTTATTTCGTTTACATGCTGCATTTATGATATTAAAAGAAGATGGCTCGGCAAGTTAAGACATCTGCAGCAAAGCCAGACGACCTGCATTTTCATCTCTGGAGTCCACGTGGTGGAAGGAGAGCGCTCACATCAAAAAGTTGTTCAGTAACTTACACCACCACTCCCTGAGCCAGGCAATGGCACACACAGATAATCACATATGCACACAAAATGTAAGTTAAAAATGTTCTCTACATGTGTCCATACATTCTTAAAGGAAAATTACAAAGAGTAGCTTTTTCTTTTGCATGTGCTTGTGAGTGTGTTAGCAAGGGTGTAGGAACAGATATACACATGTATTTGGGAATCAGGACACAACTGGGTATCTTCCTTATTTACTCTCCACCTCAAGTTTGATGCAGGGTCCCTCACTGATGCCAGAGCTCACTACTTTGGATACCCTAACTGCAGCATGTCGTAGAGATCTTTCTCTCTCTCCCCTCTCCTGAAATTACATGAACTTATGGCATCAACCCAGCTTTTGCATGATTACTGGTGCTGGAACTTGGTCCCCAGTGCAGCAAGCACTTGGGTAACATAGTGACCTCTGCAACCCCCAAACAGTGCCTTCTCCAGTTGTGTGTTGTGTGGTCTTGTGATTTGGGTGTACATAGATTTTTGAATCAGCACGTGGCACTGAGTTTTAAATTAACACTGTGGAAAGCAATAGGCTGCATCAGGTAACCTGGGGAGCGGTGCTGTGCGTGCCATGTCTGAGAAGCTTCTTCCATGTAACAGTTCACACTATGATAAGAGATAACAGCATGAGGTATCATTTAAAGTTCTCACAAAGATTCAGGAAGAAAATACTAAATTTACATGTCCTCTTTTCTGTGCAGCTCCATTGACTGTCAGAATGGCTAAGATTAAGACACCTATGATAGCTTATGCTGGAGAGGATGTGGAGTAAGGGGAACGCTCATCCATTGCTGGTGGGAGTGCAAACTTGTGCAACCACTTTGGAAATTAGTATGTCGGTATCTCAGAAAATTGGGAATTAACATACTTCAGGATCCAGCAATACCACTCATGGGCATCTACCCAAAAGATGCTCAATCATACTACAAAAGCATTTGTTCACTTATGTTCATAGCAACAATATTTGTAACAGACAGAACCTGGAAACAAACTAGATGACCCTCAACCTAAAAATGGATAAAGAAAATGTGGCACATTTACACATTAAAGTACTACTCAGTGGTAAAAATCAATGACATCTTGAACTTTGCATGCAAATGGATGGAACTAGAAAACACTATCCTGAGTGAGGTAACCTAGACCCAAAAATATGAATATGGTATGTACTCACTCATAAGTGGATACTAGCTATAAACAAAGGATATTGATCCTATAGTTCATGATCCTATAGAAGCTAAGTAATAAGATGAACCCTAAGAAAAACATATATAGATCCACATGGAAAGTCTAAATAATAGACAAGATCGCCTGACAAAATTGGTAACATAGGGGTGGGGGGGAAGGGAGGGTGGATAAGGAGGAGGAAGGGAGAAGGGGGGGAGAGATGAGAACTTTAGGGAATGGGATAGTTGAAATGGAGGAGGGACAGAGATGAGAAAAAGGAAAGAGATATCTTAATTTAGGGAACCATTATGGGATTAGCAAGACACATGGTTCTAGAGAAATTCCCAGGGATAGACAAAAATAACCCCAGCTAAGACCCTAAGAAATAGAGGAGAGGGTGCTCGAGCTGGCCTTGCCCTGAAGTCAGACTGATGAATATCTTAAATATCACCATAGATCCTTGATCCATCAACTGATGGAAACAGAAGCAGAGACCCGCATTGGAGCACAGGACTGAGCTCCCAAAGACAGTGAGAGAATGAGTGAGAGGAGTGAGAATATGAGCAAAGGGGTCAAGACCATGATGGGTTCACCCACTGAAGCAGTCTATCTGAGCTAATGGGAACTTGCCAACACCAGTCTGACTGGAAAGGAACAAGCATAGGACCAAACTAGACCCTCTGAACTTGTTTGAGAGTTGCACGGCTGAGGCAGACTGAGGGCCCATCGGCAGTGACACCGGGATTTATCCCAGCTGCTCCTACTGGTTTTTTTGGAACCTATTTGCTTTGGATGGGTACCTTGCTTGGCCTAGATATAGTAGGGAGGGCCTTAGACCTTCCCCGAAGCAATGTGTCTTACTCTCTCTGAGGAGTGGATGGGACTGGAAGGAGGGGAGGGAGTGGGAACTTGGGTTGGTATGTATAATGAAAAAAAGATAGTTTTTTTCTTTTTAAAAGATATATAGATATATACGTTCTAGGAGTAAAATACCAGTAACTTTACCTTATATTTATTATCAACAATACAATTGAAATTGAATGTGAGTCTAGAATAACAACACAGTGTTTATAGGTGTGACATAGCTTTGTTTCAACTCTAAAACATTCAATAATAAAGAAGGGAAGGTGTCAATAGAATAAATCTCAAAAGTTTTGTATGTCAACCTGCTGGTAGAGCAGGCAGCATGATTTTGTTCATATGAGGATTGTACAGCAACCGTTAGCAGTTTTAGTTACTCAATACCCTTCTGGTCCAATCTGTTTTAAGCAAGTAGCTTCATCTAAATAAGTAAAATCATCTTTAGCAGACTCTGTCAGTCCCTAGTTCTTTCTTGTATGTTTCAAATTACCTTCAACATCTGATTAACCTTCTTGTAGGTATAGAGTCTTAATAGAAAATGGGGGTAGGGAGAGTAAATTTTTAATATGCAGTATTTCAAATCCAATACAGTATTTCAAAATTCCCTATGGGAAGTCCAGAAACGTATATTATGGGAAATGAGATCCAGAGAGGTTAAGAAATAAATAAGTAATCCTTACAAATTTCCACCAACCAAAAAACTACTACGGATCAGACCTGTGTTCTTTGTTTAGGTTCCCTTGCTTATCCCAATCTCATTCATAATACAGTATTTGAAAAATGTGTTAATTTTTAAATATATCCTACCTAGATGAACAAATGAAAAACAGCATTTTTTTTCATCTTAATTATCTACAATCACCAAGAACCAGCATTGAAAGAACAGGTAGACTTCTCCCTGTTTGAGAAGTTTTACTTGCAAGATGTAACAAATTAGATTAACCTAACTTGAAATTTCATCAACAAAATAATTTTGCATCAGTTTTAACTTTAAGAGAATTAGTACTGTGGTTTTCTTTCACTTCTACAAAGTGTGGGAGTATTCTAAAGAATCAAATGAACCCAAGAGCCTACTCAACTGAATTTTTGAAAAGCTCCCTTCTCCCATTCATTCTAGACAAGTTTTGATCATTGGACAAACTGAATACTTTTAGTTAGTTCACTTTTATATTATTTATCTAAGAACTGACATTCGTCTGATCTGCTTCCACTTTTCCTTCAATTATCAAACACACACACGTCTATCTGCTTATGCTCTGACTTTGTTCTATCTTGGAGCAAAGTTAAGACCAACATGGAATTTCCTTAATTTACTCTTATGACCCAAATCGATTTTAATTCCTCTAACAGGACCACAACTACTGTGAGAAGACTTTTCACTTTTATTTAAGTTAATTTAAATTATTTAAACTTTTTTTCATTATTAACTTATTTTCCTAATTTGTACTGGGGATGTGGTGCAAAGGGACAAGAGTGTAGTTTATTTACTTCTAACACAGAATAGCTCCTGCCTCCTCTTTCTCTACTACTGAAGCTTCACTAGTTTATGCATAACTCCAAACCCAAAGGTTTCTTAAGAGAGTTGAAGTTATTCAGTTGGAGAGGCAGGAGTTTGACAGGACGTCATGACTTAGTGGAGAAGAAAGAGCTCAGAATCCACATATTAGTGATCCAGATCAGTATATGGACCAGATCGTTCAGAAACTAGCAAGCTCCTAGAAATCATACCATCATTGATGTTCTGGAATAAACTTTACTTATGTGACCAGTTGAAATAACTATTAATATAGGAAAGAGTTCCAATCATGATAATCATTGGTAAAGACCTGAAAATTTATGGATTTGAACAAATTTCTCCATGTGTACAAAAAGCAGCTGACAAATCCTGAAAGCTTAGGAGAATTGATGTCCTACAAAATCATTGACTTACTCACTTCTTATATAGCTGTGTAGCTGTGTCTTTCAGGTTCGGGTTAGGAAAATTTTACAAATATCATAGTGACGGTCACCATTCAAAGCGCAAGGAGCTTCTAGGATTCACAAGTTTATGTGAGCAGACAACAGTTGCTGGCAAATGGAGACTCATAAGCAGTGTAGCTTCCTGCAGAACTTAATAGGACTTCAGTGGCTCAGCTTTATCGAATCCACATCCATGCTATGCTGACTTTTGAGTGACAGAGATGACCAAGCCATCCAGTGCCCGAGAAGATCTACCACTTCTGCTCCTATAAATAAGCCTAATAAATTCACTGGATCATTTCCTTGATCTGTCACTGCCTTCTCTATCTACAGTGAGCAAAACCAGGCTCCTCAAAGGAAAAAAAAAAAAGACCACTGAACATACTGTCATCCGTGTGACTCTTAGGGAACTAGATATAAAAATAAAAATCCTGGGGCTGGGGAAATAGCTCATTGATGAAGAACACTATCTTTCAGGAGACTGAGGTTTAATGCACTAATAGGTAGTACATTTTAAATAATATTATTTTTTAGTCATCAGCAGTTTTAGAAGATAAACATTGTCAAAATTTTAAAAAATCAATATAGTGAACACACACAAAAGGTTAAAATAATGAGCCTGAAAATCAAACTATGGCTCCTCAGAGTCAATGATTATACAGAAAAACATCATGAAACTCTTTAAAGATCACCGTGCAGCAATAATTATAGTGTGAAAACAGAAGGACCATCAATGGTCTTATTATGGACATATTAGAATAAGTGAAAGATGAATATTGTCTCACAACAAAGATAATAAGTTTTCTGAGAGAAAGAGCTTCCTGGGTGAGTCACACCCTATCAGGTCTTTCTGCTTCACACATAGGCCCTCCTTGGCCCTGTAGCAAACCCTTAACCTCATGCATCATAATTCTGTAATAAATTTTCCCGGGATTGATGTAGGAGGGTCTTCTGTATGTTGCTTGGTTGAATAAAGAAACTGCCTTGGCCTTTTGATAGGGCAGCCCTTAGGTGGGTGGAGTAGACAGAACAGAATTCTGGGATAAAGAAGACAGAGTCAGGGACAGTCGCCCGCCATGAAGCTCCCAGGTCAGACACACTGAATCTTTCCTGGTAAGCCACGACTCGTGGCGACACACAGATTATTAGAGATGGATTAAACAAATATGTGAGAGTTAGCTAATAAGAGGATAGAGCTAATGGGCCAGGCAGTATTTCAATGAATACAGTTTCTGTATAATTATTTCGGGTATAAGCTAACCAGGCGCCGGAAAGGCAGCTCTCTCTCCTTCATACTACACAGGATTAAATCTCTCTATGGCCGAGGAGAAAGCTTTCATTCTCTTCCAGGTCCCTGCACAGTTGTTCCCATGTCTTTAACAGCTCAGTCCCTGTCTTATGTGCTGGAGCATCAGGACCCCAGAGTGCAGACCTAACAAATGCTGCCCACAGACACAGTGCCCTTTAAAAACAAAATCCAGGCCCAGTTAGACTAAGTGGGAGAAACTAATTTCTACCCGAAAAGAGAAATAATATTTTAATTCTGAAAACAAAGAGTATTTAGTATCTGCCAACCAAGAATTTAAGAGCTGTAATTTCATATGAAGAATATTAGAACCTAACATATTATTTTCTAATAAAAATGGCTATCACTTTTATTTCTATCAAGCTAAGAGAGTGTTAAATTTTACATTTTAATGTTAAAGGTTTTATAATTAAAAAGTGGCATTCTTCATTTATACTCAGATATCATTAGTTTGAATTTTTCAATTGAAAAGTGATGTTGGGCATTCATGTATATTCTTGTCTTTGCCATCTCTCTGTGTATTTATGTCTGTGTATGTACATATATAATTTTGTGATCAGTTATCTACATAAAATGTTTAACTATTTTCTTTCTACTTTTGAGGTTCCTATTTGTTGAGTTTACGAATTCATGTTGTTAAATGGAAGTTAGTCAGCAATGTAATTTTTAGGCATTTTTTCTAGCATGTGGCACTATTTTTATGTTATCTGTTTATATGAAGCAAATTGTTCATCAAATAAATAATTTAATGAAAGACAAATTGTAATTCTTCAGTGGACCATGTTTTTGGTGTTATTGTTATGCCTAAGAAATTGTTGCTTACTCAAGACGTTTCCCCTATTTTTTTCCTGTGAGCTGCTTTATACCTTAATATTTTCTAATAGTGATTGGACCTTTGATAGGAATGGGACCTCTCTTGGCCAATGAGAGTTTGATCAAGGAGTTTATTGTCTCATGATCAAAAAAAGTAAGGAAACAGATAATGTTATCGATGAATAAGCAAAACAATAGCACACTTATTGAGGAATGTGAGAAAGAGTGAGAAATTAAGCAAATGTGAGATACACTGCTGAAAATAGCATGGATCTCAATGAGGGGAATGTGCTAACCTCTTTGACCAGGGACTTTCCAATGAACTTTGGTAGAAATTGGAAAAAGACCATATACAACTTCTACAGAAATTTACAAATTCTCTGTGCTTAACATGACAGAACCAATGGGGAGTTCATTCAGTCCATGCTCTCCCCTCTACTAACCAAAACATGATCACAGCCTGCTCCATAAATTAAAGTGGTAGTAGTCTCTGAGGATTCTCCTTTTCCTTTGTTGACTTGTT
>PVIU01018151.1:0-40391 GCA_004026605.1 Ondatra zibethicus
ACTTTTCATTTAATTAAAAAGTATCTTATTGTTTATTTTCTAAATTAATGTGTTCTCTTTCTTTTACTTTTGATTTACATCCAAAGGCATAGTCAACTTTGTGTTGTTCATAACCCATAGTCCATGAAGAAGTTTTGTAATTGTCGTACTTGCTGCTCATTCCCACTCAGCCGAAACAAGTAAAAACATTATTAAATGATACAGGTAGCATGTGTCTATATGTTCATATGACTCGTTGTATTTTCAAATTCACTTCTTTACATTTATGAATGGGAATTCCAAAATTTTTAAAATGCATTTTTACTTGCCTGCTTTCAAAAAAAAAAATTAGGTCTTATCATGCCTGTTAGTATTCAGGCATCTGTACTGGCCTTGGGGTTCTGACATCTGTGCAAGGGCACTTGGGGTTCTGACAGGATACTTCCTCAGTTGTAGCCTTAAGAGCACCTCCTGTTTCAAAGGGGCCCTGACTACCTTCCATCTCTATCTGTTCCTTCCTCCCTCCCTCCCTCTGCCCCCCCCCACTGCTTCTCTGCCGTCCCCCAACTCTCTGCCTCTCTCTTCTCTTCTGCTACTCCTGTCCCTAGAGACTGGTCTCACCTCTCTCTTATTGCCTTTCCTTTTGCCTAATAAAAACCTCTCCACATGAATTCTGTCGTATGGTGTCTTTCTCTCGTGCTACTTTTATTATTATTATTACTACTACTACTACTACTACTACTACTACTACTACTACTACTACTACTACTACTACTACTACTACTACTACTACTACTACTACTACTTCATTGGTTCCCTGACCAGAACAATAAAAGCCTCTCCTGGTGCTTCCTCCTGCCCACTGGCAGTTTGAGGCATGCCAGGGTCTTGGAACCCAATCCACATAGGACAGCCTCCCTTCTTCGGATTACTGGGTCCCTCCATCCAACACCAGAATGATTAGTTACCTCTTCCCCCTTCCCCACCTCTGACTATTTCTCATGAGTGAGCACTCATCTCTTGAGAGTGCTTTCTCACCTTTTGGCCCCATTAAGCCCTGGTACCAGGCAACCACAGCTCTCTCAGACTCAAAGACCTCAGCCTCCATCCTTTGAGTGATGACTCATTTGGCGGCCTGTGCCTTTCTCATTACTCGAACCCTTGGGTCCTTCAGGCTTTGCCCTTCAGCCCCTGCTCCTTGAGTGATGACTCTCCAGGGCAGCTTGTGCCTTTCTCATTCAATCCTCGTTTGATAAAAGTCCGGACTCTTGTTCTACTTCACTCATAGGGGATAAGCTTACCAAAAATCCACTTCCTGGCACTTTATATCCTGATATTTTACAGAACCTTTGCAACGTTCTGCTGGCGATCCTGATAGTTGGAAGGAGATATCACCCTTTACACTTTCACTTTCTTCCTCCCCTAATAAACCTGTTACACTAACTCTGTTACATGCGGCATGTTTGCTTAGTGGAATAGCCCACCAAAAGGTAATCATTTCACGCTGGGACCCTACGTACCTGATCACCCTCAAGAGATCCGCTTTTTTTCCACCTGCAACAAATCTGCTTTCCTCATTCACTGGCAGCTTCACCTTCCATTCAATATTGGCAATTGGGTCTCTGGAGGAACTACCCACATCTGACCATTCCCCCTCCCCGGGTGTGAGGCATCATTTCTTGAGCACAGTCCTCTCCTCACCTTCTGTCTTTTCTCGAAGTCCTGGTACCAGACGACTGTGACTCTTGGGCTCAGAACCCTTGGCCCCACCATTGTGTGACCCTCTCTGAATTTCTGGGACGCTACGAATTGCAGACCCTTGGGTCTTACTTCTCTGCCGCACTCGTGGGAACAGTGTCATCATTTATATATTCTTGCTCCCGTTGGGATGTTTTTTTGAAGACCCACTGGCCATTCCTAATTAGCTATTGTTGCAGGGCTGCTGGCTGTTGGTTATAGAACTGGCCTGCCCTTGGGGTTCTGAATGGCTATGTCCTCAACTGTAGCCTCTGAGAGCGCCTCCTGGACATTCATTATGTTCCCTTTTAAAAGTTCCCTGCCCACTTCCTCTCTCTCTCTCTCTCTGTCTCTCTCTCTCTCTCTCTGTCTCTCTTCTATTCTGCTCCTCTTCTCCCCAAAGGCCCATCTCCTCTCTCCCTTACCCTCTTTTTACATTCCCTTACAAAATAAAAAATAAAAAACAAACAAAAACTCTCCATGTGAACTCTGTCACATGGCCTCTTTCTCTTGCAACGCTTTTTCAAAATTACAACAATGCCCATTTAAATATAGCTTCTCAATTACATGAAGTTTGTAGTAGCTCAAAGTAAAATAAAATAGAACCCATTTTCATTATTTTTCTATTAATGTCCCAAGGAAGGGGAGCTAGTTCATTCTGTGGCTTATATTTCACATCATTAGGTAAAGAAAGTAACTCTAAACATTTCCTGATACATGGAAATAAACTTCAAAGAAAGAATAGAAAACGGAGGTGTTACTTTCTCAACTCTGTAATAAGTCAGCTTTATTCCATAGTCTCTAAAACCAGGATAATTTGCAATAATTTGTCTCTGTGGGGTTCCTTTCAATATTTTTATAATAAATAAATAGATATCTTTGGGTTTCAGTACTCTGTACATTATTATAAGATGCATCTATCTTTTCATGACCAATGTGATTGTCTTCTGGGCTGACTGCAGCCGACTTCCAGTCATGAACAACATTTTGATTCAGATTAAGTATGAACAAATTTTGATATAAATAAAGAAATAATAAAAAAGACATTATAACAACTTATTTAATAGTTGAAACAGGCTCTCCAGGATGATAAGACCAGAAATTCATGAATCCTCTAGCTCAATGTTAAGCCCAACAAAAAAAAACCAAACTATTTAATTCCTTGTACTGAATATTATACAAAGAATATATTTATCAAAACCAAAATTTTGCTAAAAAAGAAAGCAATTTTTGAAGGATTATCCTATCCCCTCTTCTTCAGCTTTGCTTTTCAGCTTCAGAAGTGGGACACTGGCTTTCTCAGCAGTGTAATGAGAAACTGTCATGATGCTGCTCTCTAGGTTACTTCCAGGGACTAGATTTTTTGTTTTGTTTTTTTTTTTTGTAACACAAATCCAAGTAACACAACATAGGATGCACGAAGAGCTTGATGATAGGCTCTCATTCCATCATTCAGAGGAGCTGTCTCACAGAGCAGGTCAGAGATAAGGGCATGATCGATGACTCAAAAATTGCTAGCAGAAAAGCCTTTGCCTGAGCTCTCACAAAGACCTGGCCCTAGAGGAAATACTGTAGGTTGTTACATTACCTGACAAATAACGCTCCAATTCGGGTGCCACCACAGGGAGAGAGAAGCACAAGTTGAGAGGGGAATGAGGACGCAGAGGCAGAACTGATGGCCATCATGGCCCACTTTTCCCTGTAAGAGGAGAAACACTCACTCCCTTCTGCTCCTTAGCCGGCAATGGTTTCTGTACCATGTTTTTACCACCTTTGGTGCTATGCTCAGCTTGTCGTTCTGAATCCTCACCTTCTGAAGTACATTGGACCACTGTAGGTGATAAAGCACTGTTATGTTTCTATCATACACTGACACTGGCTGGTAATTTTTCTCACACAGGCTTCATTCATTTTACTAAATCCTGGGCAAAATCCCCAAAAGGAAATGTCAGCAGCTTACAACATTTCCTCTTCAATAAATTTCCAATACTAGGAATTTCAATAACCTGTCCAAGAGTATTCCAAAGCACAACACAGCTTCTGGAAGACACAGTGTGCATTGAATGTCATATAGGAGTTTAGGTTTGCGTTTTATTGTTTCCCTGTAAAGGTAATTATCATTGCATTTATCATTACATTTTATTGCAGTAATGGAATTTACCCTGAAATTCTCTATAAAACTTCAATGCCAGCTTAGATGAAAAACAAAAGGAAGAAGCAAAGGAGAGAATAAAGAAATTACGTTAGGCTTCTGTCCAGATTATGAAACGCCTAGATATTTTTAAATTCCCTTTGAAATTCTTCACAGATTTTACATAAGGCACACCATGGACTGCCTGGAAAAACAAGGAATGCCAGGAAAGGCAAAGACACACAATAGCTGTGCATGCCAATTCTTTCAAGATTGTGGTACGAGATGTCTTCATAATATTTTTGGAGCTTTCACAATTTTCTAGGCCAACAGCAACAATCTGAAGAAGGTGGCCTCATTCGTCCTAAACTGCTAGCAGGCACATCTCAAGGAAGGCATCAGGAACTGATGTATGAACACCACTCTTTTTCATTTCTCTCAGGGAGGATTTAACCTAAGTGGTTCCTTAGCAGTGTGGTAATTTGAATAAGAATAGCTACGTAGGTTTGAATGCTCTGCCCTCCCTTGGTGGAACTGTTTGGAAAGGGATTACAGGATATAGACTTAGTACATTAGATTTGAAATCTTTTGCAGATAAAAGCTAGACTGCATGTATCATTTAATTGTGTCTGAATGGGTTTGCTAGCTCTTTTCCCCACACATACATAACTTGTAGGAGCTATGCAACTAGGGTTGGGTTTTGCAGTTTGAAAAGTCTCTTAACATTTGCAGTTACCCCCTTCCCTCCCTTCCTCTTGGCCTCCAGCTTTCAGATAATATGTAAGTTCCAGCACCATGACTGCCTGTTGCCATTCTCCCTTCCATGATGATCATGGATTCTCCTTCAATCAGGAACCACAAGCCAAATAAAATGCTTTCTTATATGTAAGTTGCATTGTTCATGATGTTTTGTGAAGGAATTAGAAAACCAATGAAGATAACCTACAAAAGAGAATGCACCCTACAGCTACAGGAACCTCATCCTTACATTTCTGGATGTGCTGTGGGCAAGATCCTTGAGGGGTCAGCAAGAGAGTAGGTGGCTCTTGAAAGACAGCTTGTGTCAGGTGGCACTTAGAAGTTTTGTGTTTCAGAGGTATGTGCCCTGCACAGACATGGGTGGTCTTCATTTGAAGATGCAATTGAAAGTTAAGAAATACCATGGTGATGCCCAGAGAATGCACAGCTAGAATATACAAATGTACTGTCTACATAAAGAAAGAAAAAAGTTCTATAGTCACATGAATACAGGATAAATACATAAAATTTGAAGTCTTTTGCAGGTAAAGCTAGCCTGTGTGCATCATTTAATTGTGTCTAAATGGGTTTACTAGTTCTTTCCCCACACATATTCAGTCCAGAACTTGGACTATCAGCCTAGTCAATGAGTATGGAAAAGATATTATAATAATAGATGATATAGTGGTGGGTTTTCTTAAAAAGAAACAAAAAAATATAAAGTTGCTGGGCAGTGGAGGCACAAGCTACAGCTACATACACACAAACACAGCTGAAAACTCTATGATACCCGATGAGGCAGCTATATTAGAAATCCCATTTTCACAAGTGAAGTAAAAAACAGGCACAGAAACATTAAATCACTTCCCGAAGATTACGTACACTTGGTAGGTAGTTGAGCCAAGATGCAAGCCTACCTGGACTTGTCCCAGTCAATGACATCCAAAAGCCCATGATAGAAAAGTTAATGCTGCAATGTTAAAAGCAAATTTAATTAATGGTTATTCATTCAAATGTGTTCCAGGAATCTGGGTTTTTTTCTTATTGTTCAATCCATATCAACAGAGCAGGAAAATAAACCTTGAAGTTTAGCATAAGTACATTGCAAAGGAAAGAATAACGTTCATTCCGAATACATTTAAACATTTTTAGAAACTAAAAAAAATCAAAGAAGCAACTTGTTTATATTTGGACTTACTTATTTTCATCTGAATTCTGAAAAAGTTAATTTTTTATGAGCTTTAATACTATGAGGTAACCCTTGAAAAATAAAAGGAGGGATGAATTTGATCTACCAAAATTGGGAGCTAATGGGTTCCCCTCCATCTCCAGGAGGTTATCACTCCATCTCAAATGTTAACAGGTCTGTGTTAATTTATTCTTTCCCAAACTTTTTGGGCATGTTTTCCACAGGCTTGCTTAATTGCTGTGTCTAGATATAGTTGTTGAAATTTTGTTTGAAGCCTAATTGTTCTGTGAACACTTAATAGAAAGTTCTGGTGTTGGGATTTAGTCAATCTACTCTTCACCTCATCGTTGTGAGAAAAAGTTTTAACCTTTTTCACCTTGATTGGGACCATTTTTTCCCAAATAACAGTGTTTATTTTGTTTATTTATAAGTAACTTCCTGCCACATTTTTTCTGGTGGTAATGGGAAACCTTTGTATCCCACAATGCTGGCCTCTTAGATTTGAAATATCCACAGAAAAATGAGATGCAATATGTGCTTTGTTTTCCTCCTTATATCTGCTAAGGACGCTATTGCAAATTGAGAGTTTTCTACCACATTGCCTACTTCCTAGTATATTACACTGTTCAGACTTTTACTAAAAGTACAGTAAAGGATAGAGGTAGCCACATTGCATTTTTAACATTTTGCAAGGAAAAACTGTGGTCTCCTATGTTTTTTCACTAGAATGCAAACACATATACCTGTGTCTGAAATCAGGTGGGGTTTCCAAGGTGAGTAGTCTCTATCTGGTCTTTCTAAAAAACATATTTGCCACGTACTTTGTTGGTATTAAGAATGTCACTTCCCAATTTCATGCAGCAGTCACCCACTGCATCACATTCTCAGGCTGCTCTTCTCTGTTCACTTCCCCTGCATAGTCTAGACTCTATTAAACACGTTTACACAGTGCATTTTAATTCTGATGTTCAATTTAATGTTGATGGTTTTAAACTGTATTGAAAAAGGCAGGAAAATAGCATCTCATTTTCCATATTCCTCCTAAAATGGCTGATTGGATCTATTAATTTGAAACCCGAGGCAATGAGGTAAGTATAAATAATCACTTTATTTTGCCAAAAAGTTGTTACCATGGTGAGTTTGGAACTGGTGGGACATTTTCTATCACCTAATACACATTTATTCTGCTTCCCCCATCAATAACAAATTATCTCAGCTCCTGAGGTGCTTGCCTTAACCATTATTCTCATGTATTCAGATTTGCTGAATGTTTTCAAAACTCAAAGTGGTATCAAATAGGAATTCCTTTGTTCCGGAAGAAAAATAATGACATAATCAGTACAAAGATTCATATGTCAACTTTCTTTCTATAGACTCTTTAAGACCACAAAGCTATTTTTATCAAGATTGTTAGATTTAGAGTGACTGGTAAATCTTATGAAATCCCCGGGCCTCCCCTTCATTTTACCTTTCGTTTCCATATGGGAAAATGCTTCATGTTCTGGCTAGAACTTGCCAAAATGACAATTCATGGTCCTTTCTCCATCTTTCCCTCCTTCCCTCACTCCACACTTGGAATGTTCTATATCCCTGGCTAGCTTTTAGCTTGTTATGGAATCAACAATGACTTTGAACGTCCAGTCTCTCTGCCCCCATCTCCTGAGATTATTAGCATGCACCACCAAATCCAGTTTCTGCAATACTGGGGATTGACAGGCAGTCACAACCAGCTGAGCTCTAGCTGGAGTCCACAGTTCTCTTGCTAAGATTTACTTGTCTTACCTCATATAGCATGGACTGAATCAGGTAATCTCCCACATTTATATTCTATTTTCACAGACGAAAGTTTTAGGAGCAAGCAGGAACCCACACTCCACAAATATAAACAAACATGACTTCAAAGAAATGTTATTTTCTTCTCTTAAAAAGTTATAAGGAGAAATAATGGATTGGAAAGTAGATCTTCATGATTTTCGTAAGATGCTTATTCCAACAACATGCTCATTGCTATATAGGGAGGGGATGACTAAGGGTGGTTACATACACGACTATGAAAATTACAGACACTAGGCCCTTCACTTAAGAGTACTGGAAAATTAGGGATTATCATGGGACAATAAATAGTGGAAGAGTCCATGTGCATCTTGTAGACAAGTGCAATGGTAACTCATTGTCAGAATTGCCTACAGGCAAGGGAAACCAGTCTGGGTGCCCCATGAAGTTTACTTTAGGCATCAATGAACTTTGTGCAATAGCTGGTTAGGACAACTTAACAAATATCTGGAGGACACCTACAGATGAAAGGGTTTAATTTTATTTTGAATATTTTCTTGTTCCAATCTGAATACCATAACGAGGCTTTGTTCTAATAAATAATATTTAAAACATCCTTGTTCTTTCTCTTCTTTCGGTTGGAATCGTGTTTTTTCCCACCCAGTGTAATAAAGCATGTCTTTGATTTTGCAGCTGGAAAGGCCAAGTAATAATATATGACATTTAAGAATCGGGCTTCAAGCAAAGGAATAAGAGGGAAGATAACTAGGGTTGCAAGACACTGCTTTTCTGTTGTTTCACTTCTGAATATTGCTTTCTATTTTTCTCCCCAGTCTCTCTACTTCCTAGGCATTTCCTCTTCATCCAGGAGCTGGGAATGAAGTAACTCTACAACAAAGCCTCTCTGAAGTAGAGGAGTAAGGAGTCCTCTTTGAAGAAGTGCAGTAAGCAGTCCTCTTCTTTGAAGTAGGAGAGTACGGTGCCTTACTCTCTGAGGTAGGGGAGTAAGGAGCCTCCCTAGAATATATGAACACTTCTGTCTGGGAAGATTATTCCTTCAGAATCTCTCTTGATAATCTGTTTCCCAGCATTAATAAATAGAGGAAATCATTTCAAATTGGGTCAGTTAATTTGTTAAATATACCAATGTTCTGTTTGATAAGAGACTAGCAGGGCTGTTCTTGACCTTATTGCTCTCTGACCTGGCTTCCCAAAGACAAATAAATAAATACATAAATAAATAAAAGAAGCGACTCAGCATTTCTCCTAACCACTGTGCTACACCACTCATGGCCACTCTTCTAGTTTGTCTGGGAATATATGGTCTCAAATAATTTTCATATGTTAATTTATTTTTTTTCTGATATTTTGACAATATCATGGGAGTTTTGTGTCTGTCATTTTTTGAGAAAATCATTCCAGGTTTCCAGGATGTAGTCTTGGGTACTTATGGAAACCATATACCAATTCAAGGGCTGACAATCAAGAGAAGGCTCACCCTAGAACTCTCGGCACTGACTCTCTCCCTCCTTGGACTCAGGCTATGTTTTCTGTAGGCAATGAAACCAATTGATTGCTAAGCCTTTAATTTCAAGTTTCACTTTAGTAAGACTTATTATCTATATGTGACTCTTTAGACCCCTGCAGTCCTTGCTCTTATGATCCCTCACTTTTCAGTGCCTGTTTGACTATCACCTCCACAGGGAGACACTCCACAGGGAGACACCAGCCTAGCCATCGCTCTTCTGTTCTCTTCTTGCTTCATCAGATGGCATTCAGACTTTAGCATAAAAAATGTATAATGAATAATATCTGTTGGTTTCCATGAGCTGATATTAGGACTTGACTCTAGTAGACCTTTCATAAATATTCATGATAGGATTGCAAAACTGAATGAGTAAATGGATAACTAGTTAGTTAGACAGACCTCTTTGCCTCTATGTTAGGCTTGAAATTAGTCTGAACCATTGAGGGGAAGCTTCTCACCTATAGGCAAATTCTGAAATAGCATCAGCACACTCAGGACGGACACCCTACCCACACAGTCTGGTTTGATTCATTATCTCCTTTTATTATGTTGCATTTTTGAGTGGCTCTCTTGATCACATGAAAAATAGAATAACTATATGCAAATTACCAGGAATAATGTTCAACATGTATGTGCCTCCCAGACTGCTTATTGTTTGAGAATCGATATCTTGCTGTTCAAAAATGTACCATTTGATGCTTTTTATAGATACCGAAGGAAAGCACCTTCCTAGTTTTTAGTGATTTATCACCTCAATTTTGTAAGTTTTAAACTATTTTCTTGCAAGAATGGAGCACATGGACTCTGGGGATACACAATAATATGCCTACAGACTACTAAGAAATGTGTGTTCTAAGGAACCAGATTTTTTTTTCCTGACTACATTCTTGAGTATTTATCCATGGATTTCATTTAAGAGGAAAAAAACAGTTTTTGAAACTTAATAATACTAATGAGCTTTGCAGAAGCTTTTCTTTGATTTTTATTTATACTCTGAAATTCAATTTATTTTATTTCATATCTCAAAAAATATATAATGGAAAATGTTGCTTCCATCATCCCACCAGTTCTTAGGTGGAGGCATCTAACTCTCTAGCAAGGTGTGCCATCTAGTGGTACAATTAGAAATATATCAAGAAACATTTTTCATTAAAATCACTGCTACAAATGATCATATTTTTGTGTTATGTATTTTCAATATATGTGTATGAATTTATGAATTTTCCCAGATTATAAAATGGTTATACTCAATATTTAGACATTTAAATTTTTTAAGATTTCAAAACTTACAAAATTCAATATTTCGTTCAGTTATTTTAATTATACGTTATATTCTTTATATATATGTATGAGTAACACATTTCAATATTAAAGATAAGAATGTAAATTTAATGGACATTTGTTTTTGACTAGAAGAGAATATCTAGTTTTGAAGCTGAGTTAACTAAGTCAATAGTTGAGAAGAGATTATCTTTCAGGCCCACAAAGGTGCTCGGCATCTCCTTTCCATACTTTCCTGTGTTTCTAAGACTGAAACTGTGAAATAAAATACAAGAGGTAATCAAATCTAAGAGTTTGAGACATATAAGCAATGCAATCATTGGTCACTCTTTCATGTTTATCACTACTGAGTCAAATGGTTATACATTTCAAACTTCTATTTTTTTTTTACTGAACATATAATTTTTAATACAATATATTTCCTCCCCCAAACTCTTTTCTGTCTTTCCAACCTCACCTCCCATCTGGATCCACCTATATTTCTGTCTATTGTCAGAAAGCAAAAAGCTTTTAAGGAATAATAAGATAATGTAATATGTAATAAAATATAATGAGATGAAAAAATGCAAACAAAATGGAATAGAACAAAAGAAAAATAAGGAAGAGAAGCCAAGAAAAGACAAAAGAAACAGATAAAGCCACAGAGATACACTTAATCACACATTCAGGAATCTCACAGAAACACAAAAGTGGAGGTCATACTATGCAAAGGACCTAGAGCCTACAGGGCAGAAAGAGCAAATAAATAAAAAAATTAAAAAAAATAAACTAAGCTTTAATAAAAAAGAGTCCTGACACGATTTCATTTTCCGTTAGCCATCTCTTGCTGGGCACCCAACCTACCACCAAGAGTAGTTTGCTTCCCCTCTAAGACTTCTTTGCAGAAATGTAAATGTTAATTGCAAGTAGTAGTTGTCAATTGTCGATGTCTTCAGGCTTTCGATGGGGGCATGTGTGCACTTATCCTTCCAGCTCTAAAATGCCATCTGGTAAAGGGCCTGTGCATGCTGCCCTGGTTTCTCTGAGTACATATGTGCATGGATCCTGCTCTGTTCAGAAGCCCTTATTTCTTTCATTGTAGCACTTACACTCTTCCGGGACTCCTCTTCTCAGGGTTTCCTGAAGGGAGAGATCTGATGCAGACATCCTATGTGGAGCTGAGTGTTCTAAGATCTGCATATTGTCTGGCTGTGGGTCTCAGTATTTGTTTTCATCTGCTGCAGGCCGAAGCTTCACTGATGATGGCTGAGCAAGGCACTGAAAGATCAGTATAACAGAATATCATTGGAAGTCATATTATTGTTATGTATTTTCTTATAACTGAAGCATCATGCTCTTGGTCACACAAACAGTGTTTGGGTATGGAATCTTCTTCAAGGAGTGGGCCTTAAATCAAATCAGATATCGTTTGGTTACTACAACAGTTTTGTGCCACTATTGCAAAGAGGACATCATGGTAGATTGAACGGTTTTATTAGTTGGGTTGATGTTTATGTTCTCCTTTGGTAGCACACAGAGTACCTTGAAGTACCACCAAAACTAGTCAGTAGGGGTGAAATTTCTCTGCAGGCACCAGATCAAGTTTTCCATGTTGTGTGGATGTTGCCTACAGCAATGGAGCGAAGATTTCAGCTTGAAGAGAGCAACCGGTAGCCTTGGCAACATCATGGGTGGTTTGAGGGTTACCAAAGCACAACTTTGAACAACCACTCAACTAGATGTAATTCATTCCAAGTACTAGAAGCTTCCATTGGTATTGAGAGATTTCCATTTGGGGCTCTGCCTCCTCATTATTTGCAATTCCATTTAGATTGCCTTCGCGTCTGTATCTATTTTGGGAGGATTCTACTGCACTCAAATGACGCTCCATTTTGATTCTCCTTCTCTGTATGCCTTCCCTTGTACCCCTGTTCCTCTTCATTACCACCTGATTCTCCTCTTCCAGACTCATCTATCATCAATTTATAACTATCTATTCTATTTTCCTTTCTTAAAGTGATCTATATGTTGCCCCATAGTCCCTTATACCTAACTTGCATAGTTCTGTGAATAGTAGCATGCTTATCACTAACTTAAAACCTAGTATCTGCATATAATAGAATATATACCATATGTACCTTTCCGTCTGGGTTACCTAACTTGGGATGATTTTTTTTTAGTTTCCTGCATTTACATGGAAACTTTATGATGTCATTTTTCAAATGACTGAGTAATATTCTATTGTGTAACTATCACATTTTCTATATACATATGTCTGTTGAGGGGCATCTAGGTTGTTTCCTGTTTCTGGCTATTATGAATAAAGAATCAATGAATATGGTTGAACATGGTTCTTGTGGTAAAAAATAATCAGGTGTCCATAGGTGTGTGAAATTATGTCTGGGTCTTCAGTTGGATTTCATCCATCAACATCGTGTCTGTTTTTATGCTAATATCATGCTGTCTTTATCACTATTTTACTGTACTACAATTTAAGATCAAGGATGGTGATACGTCTGACATTTCTTTTGTTATTAAGGATTGCTTCAGATATTCAGGAATTTCTACATTTCCATATGAAACTGAAAATGCCCTGTCAAAATATATGGAAAAATGTGTTGAATTTTAATAGGATTGCATTGAGTCTGTAGATTACTTTTTGTAACACGGCCATTTTTACTATATTTATTCTATTGATCCATGGGTTTGGGAGGTCTTCACATCTTTTGCTATCTTCTTCAATTTCTCTCTTCAATGACTCAACAGTTTTTATCATACAAGTCTTTTACTTGCTTGGTCAAAGTTACCCCAAGATATTTTATATTTTGTGGCTATTATGGTTTCTTTCTCAGTCCATTTGTCATTATGTAGGAGGGCTACAGATTTTTATGGGTTTATTTTCTATCCAGGTCTTTTGCTAAAGTGTTTATCAGCTATATAAATTTCTCAATGGACATTTTAGGGTTACTTATTTACACTATCATATAATCTGCAAACAAAGATACTTTGACCTTTTCCCTTTCCTTTTATACCCCCTTGATCTCCTTCAATAGTCTTATTGTTATAATTAAGACTTCAAGTACTATATTGAGTAGGTACATAGAAATACACAACCTATTCTTGTTTTTAGTTTTAGTGGAACTGCTTTAAGTTTCTCTTCACTTAATTTGAGGTTGACTATTGGCTTGCTGTAAATTGTCTTTATTATGTTGAGGTATGTCACTTGTCTCCCTTAACTATCCAGGACATTTACATGAAGGGTTGTTGGATTTTGTTACAGGCCTTTTCTGCATCTTTTGAGATTATTATGTGGTTTTGTCTTCCTTTGGGTTTATATGGCATATTAAATTAATTGATTTACATATATTAAATCATTCATATATGTCTATGTTAAAGCATACTTGATCATGGTGGATGATATTTTTGATGCATTTTGAATTTGATCTAAGTGTTTTAATGAAAATTTTTGCATTTATGTTCATAAGGGAAATTGGTCTGTAATTTTTTTCAGTTTTTATGTGATTTAGGTATTAAGGTAATTGTTCTCATAAAATGAATTGGGCAATGTTTATTCTGTTTCTATTTAGTGTGATGAGTTGAGAACTATTGACATTAATCCTTCTTTGAAATTCAGGTAGATTTCTGTGCTAAAGCTATCTGGCAATGTACTTTTCTTGGTTGGAAGAGTTTTAATTACTGCTTCTATTCCTATTTATGTTATAGGTCTATAGAAATTGCTTATTTAATCTTGGTTTAACTTTGCTAAACTTCTCAGGGCACACAGATATGAGTCCATTCCACCTTGAATAAGGTTAGTGAGTTTGAGCTAATTCTTGCTCTTTCAAAGTTGTTGACAACAGGGGTGGCTACAAACAAGAGATCCTGACCTAGGGTGTAGTTAATTAGTATTTTGGGTATAGAGGTGAATCCACTCTACCTGGACCAAAGGTCAGAGAATTCAAATCTATTCCTTATATAATTTTGATGAAGTCTGTTGCCTCCCCCTCCCCTTTGGGAGTGAAGTATATAAGCATATGGAAAATAAACATGGGTGGTTCAATATTCACTGAATTTCCCTCCTGATGCTGCTCAGTGTTTATGCCTTTTATTTCTCTCATATTTCTGTTCCTTTTACTTATTAATTCTAATCCTAACGCTCCTACCCTGGAATGTATGAATTTTGTCCAACTGGTCCCCAACATAGACTGCATATATTGAGAATATTATCCAATTCTTTTAAATTTGGAGTAATGTCTTTTAAAGTATATCCTCAGTGTCTGTCATTATGTTCACAATTTCCTATTTAATTTTGTTTATTTTCTTTCTATGCTATTTACTTAATTTGGGTAAGGATTTCTCAAACATTGATTTTCTCCTAAAACCAACTCTTTCTCTCATTGATTTGTTGTATTGTTTTGTTGCTGGTGTTCTATTTTGTTTTGTTGTTTTATTATTTCTATTATAGTAGTTTCTACCCTAAATTTTATTATTTCTTGCTTTCTACTTTTGTGTGATAATTTTCTATTTTGTTCTAGAGCTTTTGGGTTTGATGTTCAGTTATTAATATGACCTATCTCATAAATTTTATGTGGTCACTTATTGCAATGAATTTATATCTTAAAGCCTGTTTCGTTGTGTTCCATGAATTTGGGATTCAGTGTTTTTATTTTTTTAAATTCTAGAATGTTTTTACTTTATTTCTTAATTTTCATCTTGGTCCCTTTTTTTCATTCACTGGGGATTTGTTTACTTTCTACGAGTTTGTAAGATTTCTGTTGTTTCTATTGTTGGTGATTTCCATCTAGTCTGTGGTGGTCAGGCAAGATGTGGGGTGTTACTTCAGCTCTCTTGTATCTACTGATATTTGCTTTGTGACAGAGTATGTGGTCAGATCAGGAGGAAAGCTGGAGGAGAGATCTGGGTGATCCTCTGGGGATGGGGGCAGAGATGAAGCGTAGGTCATAGGCTGGCTGCCTGCTACAGCGCTGATGGTGAGTTTGGGGGATTGGATTTGGAAGAAATGAAGAAGTGACAATTTGGAATTATCCTCTGCCTACCTGCTTCTCTGGCTGGTATGGTCATCAGGTTCCCAGGGAATGCCCAGACACTTTCTTTTTATTGATTCCTTGAGGATTTTACATCATGTATATTGATTCTATTAATCTCCCTATCCTCCTGCAGCTGTCCTTGCAACCTTCTCCCAAAACTAAACAAAATTTAAAAGAAAAATGAAAAAACCAAACAAAGCAGACAAACAAAACAAAATGAAGCAAAGAAGGCAGAGGAGAAGGAAGAGGAGGAGGAGAAGGAAGAGGAGGAGGAGAGGAGGAGAAAGGAAGAGAAAGGGGAAGAAGAAGAAGAAGAAGAAGAAGAAGAAGAAGAAGAAGAAGAAGAAGAAGAAGAAGGAGAAGGAGAAGGAGAAGGAGAAGGAGAAGGAGAAGGAGAAGGAGAAGGAGAAGGAGAAGGAGAAGGAGAAGGAGAAGGAGAAGAAGAAGAAGCAGCTCATATCATGGATGCTGTGGTTCTGTGAGTCACACAGTTTACCTTTGTCCTTTCATCTTCACTTGCAAGTGTTCATTGCAATAAGTCATTGGTCATGGCTCGACGCCTCTCATTTCTGCTACACCACCATTAATGATCTTTCACTGGGGATCCTATTAGATATCCTATTGTCTTCTGTAGTGCAGATCCTACAGTTTTGGATCTGTAGATTCATCCCCTTCACATGCTTCTACAGTTCATAGATGCGGTGGATGCTGGGCTGGACCAACTTATAGCCCTGGATCTAGGCTTGGGTTGGTGAGCTCACTAGCTTTCCCCCATCGTCATCACCAAGGGAAAAGTCTACAGAACTGCCTTGGTCAGTCTACCCAATGCAGCTGCATCAAAGAGAGGGGCCGGTTCTCCTTTTCTCAGGTCTGTGGGTCTGGCGTACACACATACCACCAGGGCCAGGTTTACTGTCTTTCCTAGGCAAGGTACAGGGACCTCTCCCTTAAGTGTTGTAGCTGACATACCAGGGAGAACAAGGGGAGTGCTCCTGTTTTGTTGCCCTCAGTGCTGGCTCACCTGTTTACCTAAACAACAGGGTTAGCTCTAATGTGCTGCCCAGGCTGGGCACAGGGCCAATTTTCCCACATGTTATGGCTGGTGAGGGACAGGGTTAGTTCTCCATGTCTCACGATCAAGGATCCAGCTCTCCAGGCAAGGAGAAAGGTGGCATGGAGAGGGGCATCTTTCCCTTACCCATGGCAACACAAGGTAAATGAAGAGGGTCAGGGTCAACTCACCTGTGTCGTAGACAATAGACTCAGTTCCAGTACTGCCCAGGTGAGGTACAAATCAGTGAAGATGGATTTGGGAGAAGGGACAGCTCTCCTTCTGTAGAAACCAATAAGGGGTAGGGTCAGCTATCCCAGGGTCATTGATGGGTGGGGTCAGTTCTACACAGTCTTTGGATTTCAGGATTTCAACATGCATGGTTCCTATGACACCCTTGTGGTAATATAGGCCATGGACTTCAACACAGACCCCCAACTGCAGCAGGCCCATATGAGCTGGACATGGCCCTTAGCAGCAGCTCAGGCCCTGGCCTCACCATGACCTAGTGACAACACAGGTCACCTAGGTCATTATGGCCCTGGCAGCTGTTCGCTCTCAGACATCAACATGGTCTCAGGTGACTAATCAGGCAGACACTGGGCACCTGCAGAGCCCTTGGTGATGCCATAGTCATCACCCCAGAACCAGGGCATTGCTGAACAAGGGACGCAGACATGGTCCTAGGTAGCAGTCCAAGCCTGACGTCTCTCTTGCCCCAGATGGAGCACAGGTTAAACAGATCAGTATGACCCCAGCAGTGTCATGGCCCTGGGAAGCCAACATGCTATCAGGTGGCAATCTAGAACCATGGCAACAGGAGCCATAGACATCAATTCCTCAGCTACTTAAGGGACTTGGACCAACACTTGGTCCTTGGCAATAACCCAGGCACAGACATGGACATCACCTTAGACTTGGGTGGCAAGCAGATCATTCACATTAGCCTATTCCTCACCACCCTCACATCTTCAGATCCACCTCTCTCCCAAGCCCATTAATTACTCTGTTTCTCTCTGTCTCTTCTACCTCCCTATCTTGTACTTGCTCACAAACTGCCTGGTACCTCTGTGAATTTCTGGATGGCCCGGAATTTCTGTTTACAGGTCTGGGGCTAGAGGTCCTGGGAAGAGCTTATTTAAGTCATGCTTGCCCTGAATCGCATGGCGTGGTTCAGAGATGTTGCTCACCTCAGACTGTTAATGGAAACTATCTTACGTATTAAATTTCATACTAACATATAAGCAAAGGCATTAATATTTTAAGATGATATGGACCCATTATTGCCTTCATGGTATAGCATAGAAGTTAGATAATATTTTGCTTGTTTGTCAGGTTTTTTTTTTTAAGAAGAAAAGCTCTTACTACATACTTTACGCTGACCCTGAATTCACACTCCTCTTATCCCCATTCCTGAGAGCTACAGGCCCCTACTACTCCATTCTAATTCACTTTCTAAATAAACAGCGATTTCATTAAAATACACTAAATGCACTACCATATGGAAAATATGAATATAAGCTTCCTATAGTTACTCTTCATATTCATATCACTGCAGAGAATTTTCAGATGTGGGTTTTCTAGTTACACAGTAGAGAATATTGGTTACTGTATGCAGAGTAACTATGAACATTGAGTTTTGTTTTTACAACAACCCAAATAATTTTAATGTCTGTTTGGGGCTGAAAACCAGTGACCACAGCAATAGGATGCTTTGGCTCTTGAGTCTCATACTGAAAACTCTGTACTTAGAGACACAGAAGCTGTAGGAAGCAGAGAGTCAGGATTTAGAACTAAGGATCAGAAGGAAATTACAGTATGCTTTCATTCAGTATGTCAATAACAAGACCTGATTAAAGCATCATAGGAAGCTTATACAATTCCTACCATTCCTCTGGAGGGTAGTTAAAGAATGGCTATAGTTATAGATTACATATGGTCTGCAGAGGGGGAGCTCACTCAACAAAAGGCATAGCCATCTTATTAAAACCAGACAGAATATGGCCAAGATGAGACTAAAAGCATACCGCATTTATTTGGGGGAATTTCACTGGCTGACTCCTTCATCTACATAGTTAAGACACCAATATTCAAATTTCAGATTGAATAACTGCATACAGCAAATTTGATAGATAAAATACTTTAGAGTCCTATATTAAAAGGTTGTATTGTAGAGGCACAGGCTCACAGGAAGGAAGTATTTGTGAATAACCACTTTCCTAGCTGTGTGTGTATACCAGACTGACCATTTTCATCTGAACTTTTATGTCTATTATAATGATATTGGTCACCTATTTTTGTCATTTTGGTTGTAAGCCTAGCCTTCAACAGCTGAGCTATCCCTCTAGCCCCATTTACATATTTTTGAAATCACTAGCTATTATTGAAGGTTTGGGAGGGAACAAATTACCTACAAAATTCACTGAGTCTGAAGCTACAATTTTCAGTATATTTTCCCATATATTATTCATATGTGTGTGTGTGTCTTTCAAATTCAAGTGAAAGGTAAAATTACATTTGCCATTTTAAAGTTGTGAATCTTTATTAAATCTCTCAGGACCCACATCACATCTTAATTTTGGGGGCTGCTTTGGGAGTGAGTATGTAAGGAACTTAGCATGAATGCTGATACAAGATCTATAATTATCCTTCACTTTCCCTTTAGAGCCTGAAATTGCTAGTTACACCACTGGAGTAAGTGGATCTTTAGCTACAAGCACCAGACCAGTGTTCAGCTATGATACCTCAGGGTTCATTTATGCTAAGTGTTCACAGCGTGACATTCTGATTCTTAATAACAGAAAACTCTTCTGAAGGGTGCTTGACAGTCACATCCATCTCTTATAATACCAACCAGGAATTATTTTGTACTGTGATCCATGAGGAATTAGTAGACTGCTGTGTTAAATACTTCTTGAGCATCATTGCACATGACAAATCCCTCAGTAGTTTTACTTTCTTTTACTCGGTGTGGGAGTTTGTGCAAATCACATAAAATTATTTTCATTTTCGTGAGATTCTTATTAATCTTATTTAGTGTATCTTACTGAATAAAAAAGACCTTGGGTTTTTATTTTATGAAAATTTGGAAGAGGGATCCAAAATCAGAATATATATAAATATATATATCCAATTTTAAAAATAGTATTATATAAGATGAAAGTCAAAACAAAGGAAAAATATCTCTTTTTTGGTGAATTGAAAGTGAGTGCCCATCCTTTTTAATTTCTGAACAAAGAGTTCTGAGCATTGAACCTAATTTAGCATTACAATTCTCAGCATATAGCCCAACATAAAGTAGCAAGCTAAGATCTTTATTTTAATAAGCAATGATTATTAATCAAAGAGCTCTCTTGTAATATGTGCAAGCTCCTTTGGGGGGGCAGGGTTACTTATATTGTTAGTGTGAAATTAGTTCTTAATTATGTATATTTTGTGAATGTAAGCATATACATAATATATAGATAAACACATTTGTTATTTTAGTTCATTAGATTTAGTTTCATTAGATTTTCTTTTGCCACTTCTACCGAAAATCCTAACTTTTGCTATAAACATAAATTTTAAATGGCAAAAATCAAAGCAGATAAATGGTATACTACCATCTCCACTGGCACTAATGTTAGTCTAAAGCATCCCAGATACCTTTCTCCTTTTTGACTCATTTATTTAAGAGCAAACCCCAGATCTACATCTAGACGAGAACACCTTCTCGCTGTTCTCATTTATATCAGTGATATTTCTAGTCACCTGTTGCCTAGACAAATAGGGACCAGGATTCTATGCATGGAGATGGGTCTCAAGGACTGTGTTTTTGGCTACTTGCATTTGTGTCTTAATTCTCTCCGTGGAAACCCCTTCTGTTCTGTGCTTTCTAGCCCGACACACTCTTCCAGTCTTTCCTCTGGGTTTTAGTTTCTGGTGTTTCGGAAAGGAATTCAACTTATTAATACTTTAGTGTCCATATAGGAAACTTCATTTAATTCTCTGACAGCACAATTGGAAAATCCCAAATGGCTGAAATAATATTGTGGCCATTTAAATAATATTGTGGCCATTTAAATAATATTGTGGCCATTTGCCAATTTGTGATTTGAAAAGTAAGTTATTGCTTGACCCCACGCTTTAATGGCTACCTCTCTATTTCCCTATTAGTAGTGGGTATGTTTGGAGTTAGTGAAAATTTCTTTCACATTCTCCAATAACAAATCTTAAGTTGGAGAGCCTGATAATAAGAGGAAGCCAATTCTAGCCTTCACCAGCACTCACTTAAAATGTAGAGTACTCTGGTGTTAGGGGAAATAAATATAGTTCAGGAACAACTGCCTTGAACCAGAAGCAGTGAAGAAAATGAACCAATGACGGGCAAATTGGGCGCAGCAACAACCTGTGATGTCAGATGGGGGCCTAACCTGTGACATCAGATGGGAGACTAGCCTGTGACATCAAATGGAGGACCATTCTGTGACAACAAAGAGGGAGACCAACCTGGATCATCAGATGGGAACCAACCTGCGACATCATATGGGAACTAACCGTGGTAGAGATAGTTGTCCAGGGATGTGCCGTGTAGAAGTACAGTAAGAACCGGGTTACATTTGGAGGGCAACAGTTGGCTAGATTCATTATTATTCAACAATATAAAGTTGAGGTGCCCAATGGAGGAATTCACCTGTTTGCTGCTGTGTACTTAAATTACAATGAGTTCCCATATGTATACCAATATAATTAGCTCAGATTCGGCAATAAAGCTCAAGCTTTAATTTCTGAAACAATTTGGAAAAATAAATAACCCAGTATTGTAATCACCCAAGTGAACCAGTAAACTTAAATCACTACCTTTTCTGTTCTTAAATACAAGACTAAAACTCTTTATTTATAAATGGTATGCTTATAAACATTTAAAAAAATCTTTGAATCCTATCAAAACTAAATTGTAATTGAACTTAGAAAGGTCAGTATTCAAAGTCATATGCAGTTTTCTTTAATAGCATTAGAAACTCTAGAAACTGAAAAAGAAAATGTGTCCAGTGCTATTCAATATCATACACCTATAAATAACACATGTAAGACTATGTTCTCAACATTGAAAAATGTAAAACGTTGCTAGAAAAATGGTGAAGTTGTCATCAGTTGGACAAATTAGCTTTGTTTTTTGTTTGTTTAAATTAAATATTTTAGTGGGAAAGATGGCTCAATGATTAACTTTCTTACACCTCTCAACCACATGTAACCCCAGTTCCTGAAAACTTAACCCCCTCTTCGGGCCTGCTAAGACTACTGCAAGCAATGGCCTACACTCATTGGTAAGTAGACATGGATAAAAGTAAAAACACCTGACAGGCATGGCTGCTAAGTGAGAGAGAATCAGTTTTCTTCAGAGACAAATCTTTCAGTAAGTTATGCAGTTCTAACTGGTCAGTCACAAACGCATGTATATACAAACCAGAAAAGTTTTATATATCTAATTACAGATGAGGTCATGAATTCTACAGGACCCACTCGGTCCTCTACACACAAAACGGACACAAAAGGGGTTGGAAGTGGGGAAAGGGGCTGGAAATAATGTAAGTACTGTGTAATCATGCATAAAACTCTGAAAAAAAATAAAAAAATTAAAAGTCAATAAGTTAAAATAAATCTTTAAAAAATAAAATCAGGTAGTTATATGTATAAATTATCATACAAACTAAGGGATCATAAAGTAAGGGAATTCATACAAAATCTTCCTACATGGGTCCATGATTGTTTTATTATTCATTGTTCCCTCCCCAGCCTCCTTCTTTCTGATTTCCTTCCTTTTCTCAGTTATTCCAAAGTTATGCTTTCCTCCTATTCCATGTATTCCTTTTTTTCCCCAGATTTTCTCTTGCTCTTCCTCCTCCCTCAGGATTTGCAAACACACACACACACACACACACACACACACACACACACACACACACACACACACAAACGTTCAGTTTTAAATCTTGGTAATGAATTTGTGAGGAAACGCAAAATATTTGTCTTTCTGGTCTTTCTTGTCTTGCTTTACTGACTCACAGGTGTCATCTAGTGGAAATTTGTAGTATAGCAACAGTACATTATTTCCCCTCAGGCTTTTCTTAAAAAAGACCATGCACATTAGATTTGAGAGAGGGTTCTGTTCAGAAAATGATATACTGGCTAATACCTGGAAATTACAGGAGGCAGTTTAAAGCTAGAGTCAGATGTAGGAAGCAATGATGGCCATAGTTTCTTCTTTCTCCTTTAACCAAAACTCCCCGCCTGGAAGGAAATCTGGAGGCAAGAGTGCCACGGAAGCCCTGTATGTGGAGTGACTGATAGGGGGGCGTTATCTATGTGTTCACAGATTGCTTTGCATGCAAACCCTGTATGTGGAGTGACTGACACAGGCTGCGGGGGGATTATCTCTGTGTGCACAGATTCCTTTACATTCGCAATGTAAAGAATTTTAAAATTACTGCTTAAAAAAAATGAGCAAGAGAAAGAAAAGCCTGACAGAGATGAGAGAGACAATCGTGGCCCCAGGGTAAGAGGGAGGCATACACTAACACAAAGATCTGTGGAACACTGGATACCACAGACACCTAAGACTCCTAGTTGAGGGTGAGTGGTGGGAGGAGTTTATTAAGCCTCTGTGGTGTAACTAAAACTTACAGCTTTCTATGAAGATACATCCCTTGGTTACACAGTGTGGTTTTTCAAGGCAGTTTTTCAAAAAAAAAATGTTAGTGTATTTTGAGACCCAAGAGACCAGTTCTAGGCATTGGTGTTTTAAGCTATTACTAAAATGATTAATAAAGGTGTAATAAAAGTCAAGTTTAAGGAGCAGGTGTGACTCTAAATATAGACAATGAGGCTACATGTATCAAATCTGTCCTATATTATATGCACTTGTGTGAATGTGTTTGATATGAACGACTTCAATTTCAATGACAGAAATCAAAAGCTGAAAAACAGGAAATTGTTCAATTTCTGTTCTCTTGCATTGAATGATTTCTTGATATGTGCTGTGGAAGGATAAGAGATCCCTTTTCTACATTGTTGAAGAATGTGGGCATTAGCAAAGGCATGAAACAGCCAGTAGCCACTAAAGTGTGCTTTCTTAGTAGGTACATAGTCGGCCATTTTCTTTTACTTACCTGTGGTCTCTTGACATATTTTCAGCCAATGGGGGAAGAGGACATGGTGTTATCATGAACATTAGTCCAGGGCAATCTAAAGATGGATGCTAAAAAGAAATCCCACACTAACTCAGAATTGAGTATAATAAAAGGTTATTTATTTAGGAGTAGACTCACAGATTACAGTCCTCTGCATGAATCCAGCAGCACACGCACACTCTACCTCAGCATCTATAATACAAGAGACCTTTCCCAAGAGAGCTTGTATCTTAAAGGCTATTGGCTGAAGGACCTCCCATAGCTCCTCCCCTTTTGTCTAAATAAGAGAGTTCTAAGCCTAACACAAAACTATATACAAGAAGAACAAATATCAAGTATAAAAATTAGAATTTCAATTTTAAAGGCTATTGGCTGAAGGAGCTCCCATAGCTCCTCCTTCTTTTGTCTAAATAAGAGAGTTCTAAGCCTAACACAAAACTATATACAAGAAGAACAAATATCAAGTATAAAAATTAGAATTTCAACCAGAATAAATAATGTCATGCAAAAAATATATGCTAAATATTTCAATCATTATCATATCCTAAGAAGTCTAAGTCTGATTTAGAAATAATTTGGCCAAGTCATGAGAGGAAAGTAACTACGACTATCTATTCTTCACCTCCATTGAAGACCTAAGAATGGAAATAATATTACTTGGGTAAACAGGAAGTGCAATTAAGCCACTTCCAAAATGTGCAGTAAATGACAGAAACAACTGACTACCTGGGCAATCACCCAAAGTCTCATTTGCAACACTGGAGCAACCAACATTAGCTAAGGCATAGAGTAACTGACAGACCATTGTTTTAGAGGCAGGAAATTTTTCAAAACTGTCTTACAGTTTCTTGGCAAGATTTGACAGTCTTTTTTCTTGTATCCTGCTTATCCTCCCCAGAAACCATGCATTCTGTCAGCGGTCGAGGGATAGGCAGTTCCTTGCCCAAAGGCCAGATTTGCCAATAAGAAAACAAGCTCCAAGTCTTCAGTGCTCAATATTCTCTCAGGAATAGATCAGTGCTGCCTACCCCCCAACAAATTTGTGCATCAATGTGGTCAACTATATCCATGTAACACCCGAGAAAAACATTAAAAGGAATTCTTGACACAAAAGAAACAAGTTAAGCATGGCTTTTTGATAGCAGCATTTTCTCAAACACAAAAACACCCCAAACACATACACACACACACACACACACACACACACACAAACAAAATTAAAAAAAAAAAAAACTCAACCTGCTTGGTTTTAAAATGACAGCTTTCTGGGCCATGCTGCCAGCAAGAACTTGGGCTCTCTCAGGAGGCCTAGCAGTTGAATGTGGTTGAGGGGAGCAGGCTGTAGTTGCTGCAAGTTTTTTGGTGACAGCATGGGTCAACTGATTACCAGAGTTGGGGTGTTGGCGTGGTGAGCATGGCTCCCACCTGGCAGTCTCAGAGGCAGTGAACGGACTTCTGCCATGTTGGACTTGGAAAAGCCAGAAGGCAAAACAGTCTCAGTCCTAGCCATGATACTTTGCATTTTATGAAGTGGTCCTGGTCAGAGAAGGATTACAACTATACAATAAAGACAAATTCATATGAAAAAGCCCTCTAAATGGGTCACACTGTGTTTTAAAAATGTACATAGGCTTGTGAGAGAGAAGAAAAAGAGTATAGAGAGATATAAAGAGAAGTAAATGATTTTTAAAAATTAAAACAGTTTTTAAAGAGACAGCGTAAACTTGTAGAAAAAGTAATAGGATTTTAAAAAGCCATGTAAAGATGAATATACACAGAAAGTCTGGATTATGTATATTATTGTATTTTCTTTGAATTATTTGACTGTAAAGGTGCTAAGTGCAGAGAGACATTTCATTGTAGGGGCTGCTAAGCTAAATTGACATATACATTTTAAAGGTATCTTGACTTCAAAATTTGGGTCTCACGATTTTTTGCTTTGAAAAAAGGCTCTTCTTTTGTTTCCACAGAAGATGAGAACCTGTGGATTTCTTTCGGGCTAATGTGTTTTGATGGACCAAGATTACCCAAAAGGTCTCTGTGAAAACTCCCCAAAATAAAATACTTCACCCAACAAAAAGCAGGAAACAGTTTGGAGAGAACTACACCCAAATACCCAAATATTGCTTAGAAATGTTTGTTTACACTTAAAGGGGAATATGCTATAGATATTAATACTTTGCATAGGTGTGGATCTTGGTATTCTGATACAAATTTTATGTCAGTTTTGATATATGTATATTTCTGCTCTTGATTAAGATTTTGTGTTTGTGCAGCTCATTTAAAAATATAATGTATAATTAAGAAATATATAATAGATAAACATCTATAATATTCAAGCTTGTAGTCATGTTAATTAGGTTTGCTAGATATATAGACATATATTTTAGTTAGATAGGTATTCTTAAACTCTTTCAAAGACAACATAATATGGCATTTAAATATTTTAAGAACTTAGGACTTTTCATAACAATGAGACACATCTGATGCTGGTAGCACCAATCTATTTCAAGAGGAAGATGGGCATCAGAGAGGCTCCTTATGCAGTTGGTTAGCCATTTGGGCAAGAAACTGCTCTTGCCTGAACTGTTTGACTGGATTTCCAGGACTCACAGAAAAATGACTGCTGAAGCTTCCTAAAGAAGGTGAGACAGTCCTTCGGGGTTCCTGCTTCATGAAAGAGTCTGCCAGACATTCTACAGGACACAGAAGAATGTGACTGACACACTGTCAATATAGGTCATTGAAATTTTCTGCCTCATGAAAAAGTCTGCCAGATGCTATGGGCCAGTAGGCTGAAGATGGGTGCCCACAACGTTACAGAAGAACTTTAGATGACTGGCCAGGCAACAAGATGTCTTCCAGAGTTTTGAAAGTTGCTTATAATGCACTTCCTGTTTACTTAGGTAATATTATATCATTTTGGAGTCTTTGATGAGACTGGAGAATAGATAGTTATAATTATAGTTTTCCTTAGTTATGACAAAAGATAAAGTAGATATAAATGTTGTAACTGTAATTCTTGCTTGATATCTGTTTTGTTATTTGTAATCCTGCTATGCTAAAGTTAAAACCTTCCTTTTTATTTAGACAGAAATGGGGTGGTGATGTAGTAGTTGATGTATGCTGTGAATGTTTTATTGCCATTGGTTAATAAAGAAGCTGTTTGGCAAATGGCTTAGCAGAAGGTAGACAGGCTGACACAGATACATAGAGAAAGTAGGTGGAATCAGAGAGAAGCCATGTAGCCACCCCCCAGGAGAAAGACATACTGGAACATTGCTGGTAAGCCACAGCCACATGCAATACACAGAATAATAAAAGTGGGTTAATTTAAGATATAAGAATTAGCCAGAAATATACTTAAGCTATTGGTCAAACAATATTGCAATTAATATACTTTCTGTGTAATTATTTTAGTTCTGGGCAGCCAGGAATGAACAAGTGGGCTCCCTCAACAGCAGTTTACCACACATTCTCTTCCACAATCATTGATTTTCATGGCATCCAGGACTGCAGTGCAGAATGTATTATCAAAAAATCTCTTTCAAAGATAGGATTTCAGCACGACCCTCTTCCCCAGGAGATGAATGACAGTGGTTTAAAGGCAGAAGGGGTATTGAGATAAAATGTTCATCTGACTTATCTAAAAAAATTAAATATAAAAAGGAAAAAGAATAATACAAACAAAAAGAACCTGCTAGAGCTTCTGTGAGCCCTCATCTCCGAAAAATGCCCTCTGCCATCTGTATGAGAAAGGAAATTTCCATCAAGCAATGGTTTGTGGAAACATTGCATTGCTAAAGTAGTTAGACAATGTTTACTAATTTAAACCAAATCCTAGGTTAGATTAAATTGTGGAAAGAGTCCTTCTACATCTTTCTATAGTAGGCGTTATCAAGGAAATAAGTAAAAACTTTGCTTTGGATTCATGTCCCTTCAATAAAAAGTACTTTTCCTAAGCTTGTTCATTTCCCAAGGGGACACGCTTATGTAGGAATTTATTTTGCAGCAGGCAAATGACATTTCTTTTTAATTTATTTCCAATAAAGGTATTAAAGAATATATTTTTATAATAATATGTTCATTGAAGGGAAATTTTCATTTTGCTTCTGTTATAACATTTCTTCAATTGAAAATTCTGCTTAACCATAGTTTTTCAAACTATCAATCATTTGAAAGGTCTCTGAATTTAGTGTTCATATTTGAAGAAGTTTTTATGTCCTAAGGTCTCATAGAGGGAAGAGTGGCTCAAACGTGCCAACGGCTTGAGTAAGGAAAACTCTAAGTGAGGGAAGTGTTGCTAATAGTGGAAAGTTTAATTTTAATTTTCATTGAGTATACACATTCATGGTCACAGTTTTGGGTTTCAAGCAGCATTGCCAAGATTAAAGTTTATAATTAAATCCCCATTTTACAAAGATGTCAGTTAGTTTATTCAGTGGTTTTATGATTTAATTACTGACTAAGACAACTTATTCCAGGCCTGAGTAGTTTTAACAGTAAAGTATAGCTTTGATTGCTAAGTTCATGTCCCAGAGGGACTGATCCCTTGTGAAAGGGCAATTCACTGTGAGACTTCCCAGTGCTCAAACTTGTTCTCATTTCATTCAGGGCATTACATGACTCAGTCATGTAGTTCCCACACAGCTATGTTGGAGCAGCTGCTGCCTTGCCCCTCCCTCTTCAACACGCACACCTTCTCTCCCCTATGAATATAGTTGTGCATATTTGAGCCAAGATACAGGAAAGAGGACTTATACATATGAATCTATGAAAGTGTGGTAGCTCAAGCGATCACAGTGTCTACATCTGTTCCTAGTCCCAAGAAAGAAGAAACCAAAACAAATAAGAATAATATATGGCTCACTAGTCAATGATAGGTAGGTCATGAAGCATGTACTTAAAAGCCTTATTACATAAAACCTCAGCCTTGTTTTTCCATTTGATTGTCAAGAGGAAGAGAAGTGAAAATGTGTGTCTCAAAGAGATGGCAACATTTGCTACTGAAATGGAAAGCAAAATAAAAGATAGTAATAGGCTTAACTAATAATAATTGAGGATAGGAAAATGGAGAGGGAATTATAGACCATCCAATACACTTTGTAATTAATATTTCTCCAAGTTAAGTAGTTATAGAATCACAAAATTCATTAAGAGAGCCTAAACAGAGCTGACACAAATTATATAAAATTCTAAAAATAGAATTCAGCTAAGTCTGTAATTATAAGTTGAGTAGTACTTGTGTACATACATACACACCACAGACAGCATTATGAGTCACTTAATGATGGTGACGTGCTCTGAGAAATGAGCAATTAGGTGATTTTTATCTTTGAGCAGACTTTACATAGTGCACTTATCTATCTAGATGGAATAGCTTACTGCACACTCAGCCTATGTTTGCATATTATGGGGCTACTATTATATATAATCTGTTGTGGATATAAACATTGTGATTTTTACATGTAGAGTAAGGAAGCAGAAAAATGAGAAAGAAATAGAGACAGAGAAAACCGATGCATTGCCTCCATAAATGTGATTGGATGTTACAAAATTGTGAAACAAGATTTATAAAATGAAACACAAAATGATGCAACAATACAATATCTGTTTAATATCAAAACAAAACTACATTGTACTAAAGGAGAAGTCCTATCGTGATAATAAAATCTGAACACAGTAAATTCAGTCTCAGATATGTAGAGGTCAGATTGCGCTAATGAACTCTCTTCATTTTCCCATGCCTCACAAAGGGAAGGGCATACAAAATCTCTAAAATGCCTTCCACTTCTAAATTCATGATTTTAATTTTAAACATAAGCAAAGCAGTAATTGAGTGGTTATATTTTCAGAGGGTGTTTGGAGTGAACAGGAATCAAAAGGGGTTTAAACCAAAGAGTAGGTTCTACAAAGGAAGAAACATTCAAACACGGAAGTGTGAACATGGGTTGAAACCTGATGTGTTGAATGAAGTGGCGTGTCCAGAAAACACTGAGAAGTCATCTGAATTAACAGAGAATCCTCAACAGAAGCAGAAGTTATATCAGAGGAGAAATTTAGCAAGTCAGGATGAGAATAACAAATGTGTCTATGAACAAACAGGATCAATATAGTTAGAGGATAGTAGAAAGGAAGTAGTTATACAAATAAAAAGAAATTATTTAAAGAATAAAATGATACCTTCATGTATCAGATCTACTACTATAAAGATTGTTTAGTTAAATAGTATGCTTTGAATAAGAATATAATTCTATGAAATGGATATAGATGTACCAGTTTTAGGTTATGGCTAGTCAAGGGAAAAATAGCAAAGGAAACATGGTTATTTTTCATTAGTTCCATTCATGAATAAAGAAAAGACCCTCATTGGGTGTGGTATGGCAAACTTATGACCCTATTACTTCGGGGACTAAGACATGATTATTGTCTTGAGTCTAGGATACTATAGAACAAAACAAGTTGAGAAAAAATAACTATATTCAGTTGTGTCTGTCACCTGTGTCTACACAGACAAAGCAACCCTGGTTTTCAATACCATGGAGAAACAGTGAAAATGGCCACTTGAGTTTTCTAAACATTTTCAATAAGTAACCAACAAATGTTATTATAGAGTGTTTAGATCAGCCCACAACGAAAATGTTGGCACATGTGATACAATATTCTAGCTGCATCATTATAGGTAAGACAGCTTTTACAACATAACCGATAATCTGCAGATTGGTTTAAACATAAAGGGAGTGCATTGAGTGTTTCAGCGAAAGGGAGAAAATCAAATTCATGCAATTCAAAAACAGTTCGCTGAAAAATGCCATGTTCAGGTACATTGTGTAAAAACAAATAGGAATATTCAAGAGATGAGAAAATTCTGACTAAGACAAGCTAAGAGGATGTCTAATACTACCTCTATGTGAAAAATTGCTGGAGCAGAATTTGTACAGGAGTGATTGTTTTCTATAGACAGGAAGCCATAGAACACTTAGAGATATTTACTGTATGAATTGCATCTGAACAAAAGATACATAAGCTTGGGGAAGTTAAAGGAGGAGTTTTCATAATCACAGTGAGAAATTGCAGAGTTATTCACATAGCTCAGGCACAGACCCATCAATACAAAATGGTGGGATAATAGAACTCAGTCCTTTGGATGGGAAATATTATATCTAAAGCCTGTCTAATGAAGAGTGACAAACGACAGCATTAGATATTAATACTGAATGCATTGTATATTCAAAAGGCTTCCCTCTGAGAAACTATGATAAATGGTTTGTGTTTGTCTTCCATGTTTATCATTCTTAAATATAAAGCTGCACTCAAGAAAAGAGTTTAATTACACTCACTGCAACATATTGTAGTCATAAATCAGTCTGCCATTATCCAGAAAGAGTCATTCTATGTTTAGATAAACAGCACACTGCAGATATATTTTATTCACTTCCTAATCAACTCCTTTCAGCTTTATTGAGGTATAACCAACAATATGTTGCACATATTCCAAACACAGGATGGTGAATGTGATCTGTGTTGTACCCATGAAACCATCACCGCAAAGAATGTACCAACATGAGAGGAAACACTGAGCTCAATAGAGACCATCATCACTTGCACTATATATGTAATTACTGACATAAAACCATTCATTAATAAGCTCTGACTCGCTCAGTCTTTCTAAGAAATGAATAAGGTAGGCGTTACATCTACCTTCCTTTAAGAAAATAATGGTGTAAGTCAGTTAAGTAAGCTCCTCAAGGCCATTCGGCTAGTTAACGTCAATCTGATTTTGAACCAAGGCATTTCAGAATATAAATTATTCATTTAAATATATTGTTCTTTCTATATAACGATAGCAGTACCATATGGAGATAGAATTTCTTTTATAGAAACAAAATCACATTTAAAGATTACGTGTTTAAATTAAAAGTCACAAATTTTATTTTACTTAGACTTAATAAAATACATAAACAGAGGTGAAAATGAAGGAATTATTGAATTTTAAATAAATCCTTCTTCATCGCTACAGATATTATTTCAACAAGATCCCTGTAAATTTAAAAAATAAATCCTATAAGCAGTTAATGTGATAAAAGGAAACCTTGACCCTAATTTGGTTTGTTTAGTGCCCCTTAAGAATTAGAGGTAAAATATTATCTAACCCAAACATAGAAGCCTCCTTTGAGACTTCCTGGGCAAACTGCCACCTCAAAGAAGTTCTTTTTTTTTTTCTCTTGGGGTCTAACTATGAGAGAGAGGAATACCAGAAAGCTGGGAATTGACACTTCCAAGTTGGTTGAAGTCACTGGGAATTTTGAATCCAAGGGAATATAGAGATCTGACCATGTCATGCTCCAAGTTACTCTGTATTGTGTAGAGCAATGCTTTGTAGACTGTGTCTTATGCTAAGAGACTCCATTTTACAAACAGCCTTTGGAAGGTCGAGTATGACTATGCACCAGGGTGGACACAAAGCAGTATCATCTAGTCAGCAATGCCCATGCAGCACAGATTGGCAATGACTTAGTGGAAAAGGTGCAAATATACATAAATTTATTGTCATGAATCTAGACTGTAAGAGCACATGAGCATATTAAACCATATCCGGCAGACCATAGCCAAGAACTTATTGGAAACACGGGAGCGAAAAAAGCATCCAACTCCCTTAAGTGAAGCACATAGAAATGGTCACCAAGCATTGATGACGGCTCCTAACACCCTGTTGAGATCTTGTAACTGCTCAGTCCACCAGGCTCACTAGCTCATCACTTTCAAACTGATGATGAAGATGTTCGGAATTCTTGGAGAGTTCCACGTTCCAAGATCTGTAAATGATGGCAGGAACAGAAGCAGCAGCAAGGAGTTAGATGAATTCTTCATTAAAGGAAAGGCAGACAGAGCTCGTTATAAGTGGCTTGCCATCCGAAGGTGGCTCCCACTCTAGTAGAATGTCACCCTATCACTTAATGTTTCCAGGAAAATACCTTACACATCTACCTTGAGGATTGTCTGAGTCCATTCCAGACCCAATTAAGCTGAGAACCAAGAGAAATCATCAAAATTGTTTTGTTTATAAAATTCCATGTTTAATAATACATGTGTGCTTTCAAATGTAAAAAAAAATCAATATTCTTTAGATAGCATCATATTCTTTTTTACAATTTGTTTTTTTTTTTAATTTCATGTGCATTGGAGTTTTGGCTAATATAAGAGTGTTGGATCCCTTGGAACTGGAGTTACAAGCAGTTGTGAGCTGCCATGTGGGTGCTGGGAATTGAATACACGTCCTCTGGAAGAGCTGTCAGTGCTCTTAACCACGGAGCCATCTCTCAAGCCCCGATTATCTTTCTTTCTTCCTTCCTTCCTTCCTTTCCTTTTCTTTCTTCCTTCCTCTCTCTCTCTCCCTTCCCTTCCCTTCTTTCTTTCTTTCTTTCTTTCTTTCTTTCTTTCTTTCTTTCTTTCTTTCTTTCTGTCTGACTGTCTGTTTGTCTGTCTGTCTGTCTGTCTGTCTTATTTATGTACACATAAAAAGTATGCCTACATGCCAGGAAATGGCACCAGATCTCATTATGGATGGTTGTGAACCACCATGTGGGTGCTGAGAATTGAACTCTCTACCTCTGAAAGAGCAATCAGTGCTCTTAAACTCTTCAGCCCCTCTCTTTTAATTAAATTTATTCATTTACTTTACATCCTAACCTCATTTTCCCTCCCTCCTTTCCTCTCATTGTCTCCAGCTACCTCCCCTCTGCTTCTCCTATCCACACCTCTGTTTCTGTTCAGAAAGAGGTAGGCCTCCCATGGATATCAACAAACTAGCATATCAAGTAGCAGTAAGACTAAGCACCTCCCCTTGTATTAAGGCTGGGCAAGGTGACCCAGTAGGAGGAATAGGGTCACAAAAGCCAGTCAAACATCGGACAGCCCCTACTTCCACCTTTAGGAATCCCACAAACAGACCAAGTTACATAACTGTCACATATATGTAGAGGGCTGAGGTCAGTCCCTGGTTGTTGGTTCAGTCTCTGTGGGCTCCTATGAGCCCAGGTTAGTTGAATTTGTGAGTTTTCTTGTGAGGTCATTGACCCCTCTGGTTCTCACAATCCTTCCTCCTTTTCAGCAGGACTCCCTGAATTCAGCCTAATGTGTGGTTGTGGGTCTCTGCATCTGTTTCCACCAGATGCTGGATGTAGGATCACATTCTTACAGTTTTAAACACCTTCAGTGAGTTTTCATAAATTGATTGTTTTAATCATCTCAGCCCCTCTTTTGTGATAAGTCTACCTAATTTTTCTGTATCTGCTTTTGAGTAGCCACTGTGATTTAATTATTACTGTAGTCTGACATTATCACTTAGAATTATTGCAATTCATACTTTGTTAATAAAAAATATATATTTGGAATGAATGGAATCTCAGTTACAATCTACCACTTATTGAATGTATGAACATAAATTATTTTATATATAAATTAATGGATTTATCTTCTATAATGTATGAATACTATGAAGCAGCTGTTAAGCAGAGATATATGCTCAGCATATTTGTCACTATGACAAATACTAAATACATGTAGATTTCTCTGAGCTTTTGAGCCTGTCCTGGAACTAGCTCTTGTAGACCATGCTGGCCTCAAACTCAGAGAGATATGCCTGACTCTGCTTCTTGAGTGCTGGGATTAAAGCCATGTACCACCAATACCCAACTTACATGTAAATTTTTATTAGTTATTTTTGTTGATAGTTTTATATTGACAATGAAAAATGATACTTACTCAGTTGAAAGTTTCTCCTGTTCTAACGTATTAACCACAAAGATGATTGGAGCCATATTATGATTGATTTAGAAATGTTTGGGCAATTCTATAGTACTTTTAAAACTTGGTTCATTATAAATATTGGGAAAGAAACTTTAAAAATGGAAAATAAATAACCTGTTTTTAGCATTGTATGTCTACTTACTAGAACCAGGAAACAAGAGACCAAGCAAAAGTTGACTCTGACAACCTTCTCTTTAGTCTCATAGCAAAGATGGTTTTAATCATGGTAAAAGTCCATTTTCATTCCCTTAGACAGAGAACATTGAAAAGTGATTGCTTCTACAATTGGTATTTTTATAATATAGAGTAAGTGAAAGGTGATTGCTCCAAGCTCTTTGATGAGTGACTAAACACTCCCAAGGAATCTGCTCTGCTAAAGAGAGAGACTAAGTAGTGATCTCTTCTGAGAGAAGAGTCAACAGAAAGTAAAGCAGGGTTCTCTATAGTAATGCAGCTCATGTGCCAAGTCCTGTTTCCCATTGACATAGTAAGAAGAGATGTGGAAAGTTTTTGAATGTTAACAGGAACCATAAACACAAAATTTTGGGAGAGGTGTCAAGGAGAAGAGTTCATGTGAGTTTGACACAACTAGGGAGACTTTCAATACTCTCCATCCTCAAGAGTATGCATTTGTAATTGAAAAACATAAATAAAATAAAGTATGGTTTTCTGTGCATTTGGCTAGAGTAAAACTGTGACAGCATGAACAATTAATTTGGCAAAAAAGAAACAAATTCTGGTACTGGGTTTTTGGATTATTATTCTAGCTCAGTGACTATACTGTTGTCTAGAGAACTCAATGTCTTTTCAGGGGAAGAATCTAGTTCACTGTGTTCAAAGGAATTTTCGGGTAATCATGTCTTTTTTAAACCTTTTTATGAGTGGTTTCCTGAACAGCTGAACCCTTAAAGAGGAAGAAAGCTTAAATCCAACTTGAGTACACCGTGGAAGCTCTAAAAGCATCCAGGCAGAGTAAGAAAGGAAATCTAATCCTTCCTAGTTTGGAATGTTCAGGAAGTCAGGCTCTGTGCTGAGACATCAGAAACAATCTTCCTTGTCGGTACCAATTGGATTCTCCACATCTTGTGATTGATGTGTTGTCTTCTGGCAAAGGGATCTCACCTTCAAGTTCTCCTGGGCGACCAAGGGCAACAGCAATCATAATATTGTTTGTGGGATCTCTGGTAACCCCTTAATCAACATCTCTGGGGAATGTCTTCCATATCTGGCATGGGGTGTTTTATTTGAGCACCAATGTTTTCTGGAAGCAGTGTGATTTACTGTCTGGGGTGACACCATTTAAACTCTTTCACTGAAAGTGTATTTTGGAAGTTGATAAACAATGGATTTCCATGTAGCTTTTCGAGCATCTTTAGTGACAGTTATAGCTCTCCTCACCCATTCTCTGCCCTACTTGTCCCACTTATATCCTTCCCTTCATCCTTCACATCACCTATTCTACCATCCCTCTCTCTTAAGCTCTTTTCTCTCTCACATCCAAATGATTGCTTTCTAGTCTCCCGACTTCTACATTTACTCTGTTAAACACATACACTAAAGGTTCCAAAAAATAAAAAGAATTCAAGAAACAAGATATCAATAAACAAAATAATCCAATTAAAAATGGCTTACAGATCTAAACAGAGAATTATCAACAGAGGAAACCAAATGGTTGCAAAAAGCTTAAAAAAATGTTCAACATAGTTAGCCACCAGGGAAATGCAAATCAAAGTAATTTGCCTGTCAAAATGACTAAGACCAAAAGCACAAGTGACAGCTCATGGCTGGAGAAGATGTGGAGCAAGGGAACACTCTTCCTCTGTTGGTGGGAGTGCAAACTCATACAACTGTGGAAATCCAAATGGCAGTTCCTCAGAAAATTGGAAATCAATCCACCTCAAAAACTTGCTACACCACTCTGTGCATATGCACAGAGAATGCTCCATCTTACTAAAAGACACTTGATCAGCCATGTTCATTGCTGCTTTATTCATAATGGCCAGAATCTAGAAATACTCAAGGCATTCCTTAGCAGAAGAATGAATAAAGAAAATGTGGTACATTATGCAATGCAGTACTACTTGGCTTTTAAAAAAGTGACATAAATTTGCAAACAAATTAAAAAAAACTCATCCTGAGTGAAGTAACTCTGACCAAGAAAGGTGGAAGGGATGGAGGGTTTGAGGGAAGATGTCTGGACTTAAAGGACACTTATGGAACAGTGCAGTGGAAACTTCCTAGAATCTATCTATAAGGGTAACCCTAGTGAGTGCTGGAGGAAGAGTCACTTGTTCCTCCTGGTCTCCCGGCTAGGTTAGACCCAAAATAATCACATAAAATTATATTATTTAAAAACACTGCTTGGCCTATTAGCTCTAACTTCTTATTGGCTAACTCTTACATATTAATTTAACCAATTTCTATTAATCTGTGTATTGCCATGTGACTGTGGCTAACCAGGTAAAATTCGCAGGGGCTTCATGGCATCTGGCTGACTCTGCCCTTCTTTCTCCCAGCATTCAGTCCAGACTTCTCTGCCTAGCTCTGTTCCGCCCTGCCCTATTCTGCTAAAGGCTCAAAGCAGTTCTTTATTCATCAACAGTAATCACAGCACACAGAGGGGACTCCAACATCAAGTGAGGATTCCTAGTAATGGAGGGTATAAAGTCTAAACTTTACATCTTCTGTAGCAGGCAAGACTTCGATGGTAGTTCAGGATTGCATTTGGTAGAGTTGTTGACTAAGGGGGTCGTATGGAAACGTCCAAACAACCCAGGCTTATGCTAGGTCAGAGGGCTGCTCTCTGAAAACTGACAGCTGAGCCACATTGCCAAGAAAAAGTTACACACAGCTCATTGAATTTAAAGCAGTCAAGCTGGTGCCTGCCTGGAGTCTTCATCTCCTCGTTCAAGTCTCTTTAGCAAAGGAAGGTATTCTTCAGGCTATGGAAAAAGAAACTTGGACAAGAACCCTGCCACAAAATCTTCAACCTACAATCTGTCCAGCCTGCAAGATGTTCTGGGGCAATTGTGGTGCAGATATCAAGGGAGGGACCAACTAAATTGATTTAATTGGCTCACTCTAGGAGAAGGAATCTATACCTGACTCTGCCTGGGTGGCTAGGAACGAAAAAGTGGATATCCCAGATAATTAGAGTAGAACCAAACACGATTGGAACAAAAATCCATGAAATGATTCCTAATGGTATTCTGGGTGACTTGTCTGATCATCATCGGAGTCTCCCTCTGGCAGCAGATGGGAATGGGTGCAGAGACCCACAGCCAGACTTGAAGAGAATCTAAATTGTAGGTCTTCAATGGTTTCATCCAGAGTTAGGCGAGTCCTGTGGAAGAGGGAGAGGAAAGATTTCAGGTGTCACAGGGGATTAAGGACACCAGGAAAACAGAGCACGGTCCACTGAAACAACTAGGTATGGATCACATGTACTCATAGAGACTCAAGAGTCAAGCCCAAGGTCTGCACCAGGTCTTATGTGCATATGACATGTGTAGATGACATTTATGGCTGTTAGCTTGTTTTTTTTATTTTTTGTGGGACTTCTATCAGTGGGAGCACGTGCTTCTTTGACTCTTTGACCCTTAGGACTCTTTTCTTCCCACTGGGTAGTCTGGTACAGCCTTGATACGAGTGTTTTTGAATTGCCTTTTTTGTATTTTGTGTGTGTGTGTGTGTGTGTGTGTGTGTGTGTGTGTGTGTGTGTGTTATTTGTCATTCTTGTTTGTTTTTTCTTTGGAAGGCCTGCTCCTTTCTGAAGGGAAATAGAAAGGGAGTAGAGATGGGGAAGAGAAGAGGTAGGGAGAGGAGGTGGAAGGATTGGAAGGAGAGGAAACTGTGGTTGGGATATATTGTATGAGAGAAGATTCTATTTTTATTTAGTGAAAAAATCAAAAGGTTCAAAGCTAGGAGTTACATATGAGGGTGAATATGTGGAACATTTCTTTCTATGTCTAGATTACCTCTCTCATGATTTCTTCCAGTTACATGTATAACCTGAAAATTTTATTATGTAATTTTTCTTTACAGCTGAAAAAACTCCATTGTCTATTCATACTATATTATAATTAAATATTTATCAGTTGATGGACTTTTAGGGTTTTTATTTCTAGCTGTTGTGAATGGAGCAGCATTAAAAATGGATGAACATCTCTGTAGTAAGATATAGAGTCCTTTTAATATATGCTCAGGAGTGAAATAAAGCATTTCTAGGCAAGTATATCTATTTCCAGCTTTTGGGGGAACCTCCACAGTGATTTCTACAGGGACTGCAATCTTCCCAACAGTGAATATGTTTTCTCCCTTACCCAAACCCTTGATAGTATTTTCTGTGGGAATTCATTCAGCAAACAGCCTTTTGGGTACCACCCATTAGGGTGTGGTGTGAGCTACTACATGTGGACTGATAAGCACAGACAGAAAGTGGGCTCTTCTCAGTTACCTCAAGAGGATGATGGTCATCAAAGAGGCTTCTTATGGAGCTAGCTTTTGGGGGAACGAAATTGATTTTGCCTGGCCTTCAAAAGGAAAAAACCAAACACAACAAAACACACACACACACACTCATGGCTGGACAAGACAACCCAATAGGAGGGAAAGAGTCCTAAGGTCAGGCAAAAGAGTCAACGACACACCTGCTCCCACTGTTAGGAGTCAAACAAAATAAATTTGCATGCTGTATGAACTGGATATTCAGGACCTACAGGAAAGTGACTGCTAAGATTGCCCAAAGAAGGTGGGACAGTCTTTCAGGGGGCCTGCTTTGTGAAAGTGTCTCCCAGACATTCTGCAGGACAAAGAAGAGAGTGACGGATAAACTGCCATATAGGCGAGACAGTCTTTGAAATTTCCTGCTTCATGGAAAAGTCTGCCAGATCCTGTGGGCCTGTAGACTGAAGATAGATGCCTCAATGTGACAAAAAAATTTTGGGTGACTGTCCAGGCAGCGATATGTGTCTGTCAATTCTAGAGTTTTTGTGGTTGCTTATAATGTTCTTCCCGTCTACTTAACTAATATTATATCCTTCTGTGGTCTTTCATGGAGTTGAAGACAGACAGTTATAGTTTTCCTTAGATAAATTAGATGCGAAATTTTAGCCTCACAAAGATAAGACAAATGATAGAATATATTTTTTAACTTTGTCTAATATATAAAGACTAAATATTGTATCAGCAATTCTTGCTTGATACCTGTTTTGTTTTATGTAATTTTAGTATGTTAAAGGTAAACCTTCCTTTTTATTTAGACAGAAAGGTGAGATGATGGAAGGTATCCTGCATGCTATGAGTATGTGTTGTTTTTACTGGTTGATGAATAAAGTTGTTTCAGCCAATGGCTTAGCAGAGTAAAGGCAGGCAGAGAATCTGAATAGAGATATATAGAGAGAGTAGGCAGAGTCGAGGAGACCCCAAGTAAACACTGAAGGAGTAACAAGCCACACTGGTAAGCCACATTCTTGTGGCAACACACAGATGAACAGAAATGGATTAATTTAATGGGTAGAGCTAGTCAGTAAGAAACCTAAGACTTTGGTCAAACAATTGTAACTGATAATAAACCTTAGAGTGGTTATTTCATAATCAGCTTTGAGAACAGGTGGGCAGTGAAAAACCTGTCCAGAGGGGCCAGCGGGACAGAGAGTACTTCGAGTTACAAGCACTTGCTGCCATTTGCTTTATTTGGTAATAGATATTCTGGGGTCAGAGGAAATCTCAAAGTCATTTTTACATGCATTTTCCTGATTGCTAAGGATCCTGAAAATGTGTTATAAAATTTCTTAGTTCTTCATCATTTATATTTATTCTTCTGAGAGCTCTCTGCTAAATTCCGTAGACCATTTTTTAACTCAATTTTTTATTTTGGGTGTTTAGTTTTTCTTTTCTTTTTGTTCTTTGTGTATTCTAGAGTCTAATCTGTCAAATGTATGATTAGGATAGATTTTCCCCCATCCTGTAGGCTGCTCT
>PVIU01018152.1:0-39786 GCA_004026605.1 Ondatra zibethicus
AAAAAAAATTTTTTTTTATCTTTAATTATGTTCTTGAATGGAAAAAATAAAACAAAACAATGTATGGGGAAAAAAAAAACATTTGCCACGGTTCACTTCTGTTCCATTTAGGAACCCTATGTATCTAAGGCCCCATTCTTTGTGAACTGTTATATAATCTGGGTTCTTGGTGTCAGTCTCTCTGGTAGAAACTGATTTAAGCTATATTAGTCTTGAGGTAATCTGTGGGATACTTTAAGCACTGCAGTACATGCATTAAAGCAATTTCAACACTTTTTATTGCAGAGTTGTTCAATTATTGATGTATTCTGCATTCTGAAGATGCTTCTAGCTCACGTCACACACATCACAGCACTAAATACAGGCCATCCAAGTAGCACATATTTCTTTCACATGTAGAGGCCAAGCGTCTACCAAACATAGAAAATAACATTGTGAGGGTAATGCAGGTATCCAGGGAGATATTTTTTTTCTTTACAACCCAGTCTTTTCATCAATTAAATAATATATTTCTTTCTTTTCCCCTCTTATCTTTTTTTCATAACATTAACTCTCCTTTCAGCTAAACAACCATTCTTTCCATGTATATCATTCAGACTAATAATATATTTCTTCCTTTAAAATATTATGAAGACTAAAATACAATGCCTCCTGTATTTCTACTTCTTCAGAGTCTAAGGGGCGTTTGTAGCTTTGCTCAGAATGAATCTCTCTCTGCAATCCACAAAGAAAAGAACAAATCATCTTCTCAGACAGGAAACACTGAAATATTTATAACATGGGCAGGTCAAGGATGAATGCGTTTGGGGGTGATCACACGCATGCAATTAGCAAGATGCACAGACTTAGGAGGTATAGAAAAGTGACAGTTCTTAATGACATCACCCTAACTGAATAGACATCTTCCCAAAGTGAAAGTTTTCAGAATGTCTGTCATTAGCAGTTATCACCATGGTAGTTTTTTAAAAAAAAAAAAAACAAAAACCTGTCACTGGTTCATTCTGCCCGTCTGGACATGACTCAAGGTGCTGGCTTTTCCTTTAGAGAAAATTATAGGAGTTAAAAGATCTGAGAGAGTGCTAAGAATTCCAGGAACCCAGTGAGCATGGTGGCACATGCCTATAATCTCAGAACTCAGGAAGCTGAGGCAGGAAAATCTCAAGTTAGCTATTAGAGTGGGCTACATAGTCAAACTATGTCTAGAAACAAAACAAATTCTAGGAAATCTCTGAGAACACCATCTCCGCCCCTCCCCCACATCGCTAAGAATGGAATGACAGACTGGTCACAGCCATGGTGCAACACCTCACCTTTCCTCCTTGGCTGATTTGGCGTAAGGACTTTCTCCAGGGACACTGAGCAATAACCAGGATTGCTGAGTCTCTAGCCTCTACCGGGAGTAAGAGAGCACTTGCTCTCCCTCCTTCTCTCCTGAGTGCTTTCCCATTTCTCATTTGAACAGTGTTAGTGAACACCTAGAGCCTTCAGCCGGCCTTGTCACTACCATTGCTGACAGAGACCCTTGGGCGAGCCCCTTCCTTCCCCAAGGAGGGCTCCAGTGTGCTTAGCATTTCTAGCTTCGCCCAAAGTGTCTATTAATTTTCTCTGTATCCTCTTTTGATTTGGAAAACTTATTCTGGGCTTTTAGCTTTAAAAAAAAATGTTTTGTTTTGTTTTTTCCAGCCAGGCGGTGGTAGCTCACACCTTTAATATCCAGCACTTGGGAGGCAGAGGCAGGCAGATCTCTGTGAGTTCGAGGACAGCCTGGTCTATAGAGTGAGTTCCAGGTCAGCTAGGGCAACACAGTGAAACTCTGTTTTGAAAGAAGAAATATTTTTCTTAATTTTAAAAACTTTTTAATTATGCATATTCTGTCTGTCTGATGTGAGAAGAGGAGATGTGGACGTAAAGGCAGTTGTGAGACAACTCATGGGTGCTGGGGTTTACTGCTGAGCCATTTCTCTAGGTCTAAGATTTATTTTTGTTTAATCCTCTCTCTCTTTCTCACTCCCTCTCTCCCTCTCTTTCTCTCTCTGTATGTGTGTGTGTATCTGTGTTCGTATATATGTATGCAGGCCAGTGTTGATTGAGGTTTTCTGTCCCACCAGGTCTCACAGCCATTTAGCCCCAAAAGAAATCACACAGAGGGCTACATTAGTTATAAACTGATTGGCCCTTTAGCTGAGGCTTCTTATTAACTAATTCTTACAACCTGTATTAACCCATAATTCTTGTCTGAGTTAGCCACATGGCTTGGTACCTTTTTTGGCAAGGCAGTCACATCTTTCTTCCTCTGAGGCTGGGTCACGACAGCAGACTGCGCTTCCCTCTTCCCAGAATTCTCACTGCCCTGCCTCTACTTCCTGCCTGGTCACCCCACCTATACTTCCTGCCTGGCTACTGGCCAATCAGCGTTTATTTAAAATATAAGTGACAGGGTACAGACCATTGTCCCACAGCAGGCCAGGAGAAGGTGTTGGATCCACCAGAGCTGGAGCCACCCAACATGGGTGCTGGGAACTGAACTCCGGTCTTGTGTGAGAGTGTTAACTCCTGGGCTATCTTTCCAGGCTCCAACATTCATCTTTCTTGTGTTCCACCTCAGACTCTCTATGAAGTAAGTTAGTGTTTCATTTCCTATCTGCAGTCAACAAGTCTGGCTATTCAGCTAACCGTATTCTGTTCTATGTAGGTGTCTGCTACACACGTCTGTTTAGCTAAGATGAGACTACATTTCCCAATTGTCTTATAAGAGAAATAATACAGTCACTTTTCTCCTGACAAGGTTGGTGCAGACAGGGTGCTGTTGCCACTCACACATGACACAGCTGAGATGGGCTCCCCTGCAAACGACAAAACAGCACCTCCGGCTGCCACTAGGTCTTCTCCATCAGCCTTTGGGACTCTGGAGCCAAGTAGCCGCCCCTCTGCAGGAGATAAGTTGGCAGCTTCTTCTGAAAAACAGCTGCACCACAGAAGGTAGAGGTTTTTAGGAAAGAAAGATTACAGTGAGGCCTCTTCCACCCCCAAGCTCCCCCGTCACCCTCATACGCTCCAATATGGCTGTGCATCCTTCACTTTATATGCATTTTCACTCTGTGACTGCCTAACTTACTGGCTTCAAGCCCCAGCCCAGAGGCAGAAGCAGCATGCAAGGTCACAGACCAGTCAACCAGTCCACTCCCACACTATACTGTTAGATGTTTTACTGGAGAAGCTCTACCGATAAAACCCCGATGGGCACACAGACCTCCCTTGGCTGACTATTTCTTGAGAAATTTAGCAAAGGGTATTTAAGCTACAATTAATGAGGTCAGCAAGCCTTAGCCTCACTTGGATGGAAAAAAAATCCCCAGATTCATTTCATATATGGAATTGAGTCAAACATGTAGGATGGGGACCAATAGCACTCTGTCCTAAGGCTCAGAGAAGTCTCAGCTTTGTTTTAGGTTCTCTGAGTAAGTTAATGAAGCACTGGGTGGCCAGAATATTATGCTGCTGCTAGCTCTCCAGAACTGGGCACTTCAAGGCACATGGAAGTACTCTGGTCTGCCCAGCCAGTCTCTCACTACATAGTAAGACATTAGAACATTAGAACTACATAGACATTAGAACAAGCCTCTCCATGGGGTGTGTGGAGAGGCAACAGAGATTCCATGAGGCAGTCAACTGGGGAGAACTGGTTGGATTCTTCTACATGGGTGGGTCTGTTGATCTTTTAAAGAATATGTTTTCAATTATGAGAATTACCCAGAAGCCACAAAAATACACTTTGGTTGCATGCATACTTATAAGGAGAGCTGATGAGATCTGGAACACACTGAAAGAAGGTCTTTGTATTGTTCCCGTAGATAATTTTTTTTCTTTTTTCTTTTCTTTTTGTTTTTGAGAGTTTCTTTTGGATAAAAGTTAGGTATACAAGTCATGCCTTGTATAAATCTTAAATAAGCAAAAACATGGACAATAAAAGCGTCTCCCAGCCACAGCTGCTGACAGCGAAGACTGCCAAACTCTTCCTCTGAGGAGAAGGAAAGAGTGCTCTCAGAAAAACTGTTTGCTTTCCTTTGGAGTTTATTTTGCACTCAATCCAAGAATGAAGTCTTAATTGTCTTGATAGCTCTAAATATCAATACTTGAAGGAATTTTGAAGCAGTATGGCTGTCTTACTAGTCCCTTTAGAGCTGGCTAAGCTCTGCCAGCTTCAGAGAGAACTCAATCAAGCCAGGTCTACAGGTGATCAGTGCCCCTGAGAAAGGGCCATGGGAGTGGAAGACCAGCCCTGCTCAGATGAAGACATGAAGTCTCTTGATGCAGTCTCACAGTGAATTCTATTAGTGTGCATCATTGGAGCACAAAGCAACCCAAAGCCACGCTGGCCGAGGCACAAGGCTTCATGGATACGTGGATATTAAGGCGTTCTACAGTCTTTCACCAACCGAGCCCAACAAAAACTAGTACGCATGTATATGACACTTTGAGGTGGAGTTTCCATGACTTGAAGATATTGTGATCTGAACTAACTAACTAACCCTATTTTTCCAAAAAGCTTCATGACGATCTTGGAAGCCACTCACCACACTGGTCCTCAGTTCTCAGCCACTCAGAGCATCCAAACCAATAAAAGTAGTCATAGAGTTGACCCATGGTGGCTGCTTCTCCCCACACTGCCATCAGCTATTACAACACGGATCCGTACCTTAGGTCATTTCTACCTCTCATGTGCTTTTCCAGTTCCACAGTTACTACCCAGACCAGACCTAGGATTCACAACCTCATTAACAGCCATCAGAGTGCACTCTCCTGTGTTCATTTTTAACCTGAGGGTCAGCTAACACACTATGTCATCACCATTAGGAAAGATTAAGGTAAGTGGGATTTAATAGAGTCCATTTGTAACATGCTACTTCCCCAAAAGTGTTGTGAAGACAAAATTGAGGAAGACACCTAATGTAGACTTCTGTCCTGCACACACACACACACACACACACACACACACACACACACACACACACTCTTCACATCTCTTACCTCATTATGAGGGAAGAATTTTCCTTTTTTTTACAACATTCCAACAGGTTTCACCCTTGAAGCTTGACTAAGATTTGATCTTGTAGCAACAGCTGGCTGCAAAGGGGGCTGGGAAATCTAATGAAGCATTTCAACACTGTGTTTGAGACAGGCAGAGAAGGCTTTTGGAAACGCCTCTTGAATAAGCTACAAATATCACCTACAGAGAAAATGCTCTTAGAGAGTAACAACTGTATATTATGGTTGACATTGTAGCACAACAAAAACATGAAATACTAAGAGTAAGTATATCCAAAGAGTACTGTGAAAAAAATCACCTTTCCATATACTATGATATCTTTTTTGAGGATTATTTTCCAGTCAATGTCCATAGTCCACATCCATAAATATTTCTTACTTGTTTTGATGTTGTTTTTTCCATTTGATATTATATTATTCTCATTTTCCTATTTTTACATATTGCCAGTAATTATAATTTAATAAAAACATTTGTATTAAGATTTATAGTCACAATTTACTTAGCCACTTCCATATCACTGAACCCATAAACTATGGCATAGAGATGAGTCCCTGCTTTTGGTTACAGTAGGTGATACAGTAATACCAGATTTGTGATATTATACTTATTATAATATAATTTTTTATAATTCTATTTCCAATTTATGCTAGTAGAATTATTTTAAGTGCAAAAAATGCTACGAATATGTTTATAATTTCTAAAATACTACTATACTTCCATACATCCAGGGTAGATGGCAGTTTAAAATATCGCAAGTGATATGCACACACTAGCACATTTAATGACAACTGTATCGTTACAGTGGTGCACTTAAGATGCTTCTTTTTTCTCATGTACCAGCCATGAAATGTCATATTGTGTTTTGCTCCAATTCTTTTTCTGCCAAGAGTGTAATCCAAGCAACATGCATCTTATAAGAGCAAAGTTGAGGCAAGACAGGTTCTGACCCACAGCTAAGCGGAACCAAAAGACTCACAATCACTGTCTTCGGAAGAGGTGTGTGAAAACGCTTCGGCTGACTTCTGTTTTCCTCTTTTTTTTCTACTTATAAAACGAACATATATTACTTTGGTGGGTAATTATCAAAACTTTTCTTTCAATAAACTCAACTTTAATAGAAATAAGCATATAAACTAAAGAGGAGTGTTTAAACAGGTGACCAGAGCATGGGACAGAACACCACTACATGGGCTCAGGGATTTTGTGTGCTCTTGAAGCACGATAGCGGGCAGGTCAAGCCCACAAAAATACACAGAGAGGGAGAAAACAGGTTTTTTTCTTTGATCGTTGCAAGTATTTCTATTATTATTAATCTCAAGTAAATTATTCTAATGCTAAAATATGCCCATGTAATACAGTTTATTTTGTTTATTGCTAATATTGTTGTAAATCTGGAGTGTAGCATGAAACAAAAAAAAAGTTTATGCCCCTTACCAGAGAGAAAGATTAACTGTTAGGTTTAAATAGAACTCTGGGGACATAGTGTCTAAGAGGAGCAGAGGGCTCTCAGGTAGCAGGTAGAGGAAGACTCTACTGAGCAATTATAATACATGAGACTGTGAATCTCCCACTTTTCATTAAACCCTCCAACAGTCCCGGAAATGGCCAAGTGTGATAGCTAGCACACGTTTCAAACAAGCAATAACAAGTAAGACTCTACAATGGAGCTGGGAAGATGAGGAGGGTTCTGAGGTTTCTAGAAGTAGTAACCTCATAGCTAGAGCAATGAGAACCTGGTGAGCTCGCTTATGGAGGCCCTATCAGAAAATTATTTCGATAATTGTTTCAATTAACCACATCTAAATGTTACTCAAAAGGCTAACAAGACAGAGACAAAGAATTTATCTATATTATGCTTTGGAGCTTGGTAGGCTTCCAGGTGCCTCAAGGAGATAAAACGCCCTAAGCACTCCGAGTAGCCATATTGCCCTGGATTATCCCACAGCGACACTTGAGGGATTTTGATCTCTGTGTAAGCAAGGCCCATTGGCTGGTGTGTGGATATTCCACAGTTCGTTGTTATTGCTTGTTTGAAACGTGTGCTAGCTATCACACTTGGCCATTCCCGGGACTGTTGGAGGGTTTAATGAAAAGTGGGAGATTCACAGTCTCTCGCATTATAATTGCTCAGTAATGATGGACTTAGCTGGCTTCATAGCTCTCATTTCAGGCTGTGGCTTAGTGTTGCTCCAACAATAAGCACTGTTTCCTAGAAATGACTGAAAGTAATCACGACATCTTAGAACTGAAAAAACTGGAAAGTCCTCTATTCTCTTCAGGCAACAAATAAAGAAGAAAATCACTGTGATTTCTCAAGGTCTTTCACCAAGTTAGTGCCTGAACTCAGGTGGGACCTTGTCTGTCCCAACACTGAGTCCTTTCCTATTGGTTACAGTAAAGCTTACGATTAGTCACCTGGATTCCATGTCAGGGGATCTTTTTCAAATAACCTAAGCTTGCTCCTTTCAGCCACCAAATCTCCAGAGCTATCACCTTCACATTTGCTAATATCTCCCACGGCTCACGGGCCAGATACACGGCGTCATTCTAGTCTAGAGGGCTTGAAACACTTAAAGTTGACTTTTCTTGCTTGTTTTTCTTAGCAATTTTTTAAAGCTTTGTCCTTGTAAATCATGTGATAATGTCATGATAACATGACAGTATTCAGCGTTTTCTGAGAGGACAAAAACCCACGGAGTTAAGAACAAGTGTGGGATTCTGCATCTAGAGAGCGTTCACTCTTGCAAACATACACTCATTTGTATTATATAAATATGTAGAACTGTGAAGATATTATTAAGGAGATTTCAGTATGTGGTGCAGATCTGTGCATCATGACTTAATATAAAACCACTGCTAGTTTTCCTCCAAGTCTTCAATATCTACATGGAGCTTGTATATATTTAATTATTGAAATAATTTTTATCTCTATTGCATTTTTCCATAGAGAAATTCTTACCAGCACTTTATTAAATTCCCAAATACTTATTTGAGAGAATCATATACATTATTTGTATTTTAGAAATAAGAAAGCCAGCACCCTAGAATGGTAAATGTGTCCTGATATATATACATATACATATATGAACAAAACAGATCCTTTTCTGCCTTCTCCTACCCACCAGTCAATCTTTGAATCTCATCCAAGATTCTGCATTTAGTCCTCTGTATTTTCATCTGTTCCAGGAATGAACGCTGCCAGAAGATAAAGCCCACTGATTCCTGGTGCTCACACACCCACCATCAACTTTCCCCATCACTAGTGACCACAGGCTCAAACTTTGACTGTCTCTAAGGTCGTGTGGTGTCTGTTGCTACAACAGTGGTCTATCACATTTCACTCTGTGATAGCTCTTAATAAATTACCGGTCACTTACACTCCGTCAGGTTCTTGTTTGAGCAGCTGAGCTGTGCATCTCTAGAGACTAAAGTAGCAAGAAGCAGGCAGCTTCTTGTCATTCCTTAGCCAGATTTTGGTACCTATTTGTGGAGAAGAAATACTGTTAGATGCTGAGTCTGTGAAATTTCCTGGAGGAGTAACTGACATCGGGGTAATTACAAGGTAGTTGGAAGAACTGATGGAGGTAACACATGTGAAGGGCTCAGCAAAGGATGAAGGAAGATGTTGGTAGCTGTTGTTGTCAGTGTCTGTAAAGTTAAATGGAAGAGTGTGGAGAGAACCCATAGCCATAGCTGTGGTTACTATTTATTACATTAGATGCAAACCTCGTGGTTTAGTTTAGGAGGCGACTGTCACTTCTCCCATTCCACAGATAAAACAGTAACAGACTTGGGATGGGACAAATGTTTCTTCAATTTTATCAAACTCACCTGTTCATTCATCTACCAAGTACCTGCAAAGCCTCATTTCTAGAAGCTGAATTCTAGAAGCAAAGAAGAAAACCAAACAAACCTAGTCCCTGCCATGAAGAGATTTACAATCTAAAGAGAAATACAGACAGATGAAACGCCAAGGTTGTGATGCCCCAAAGCCAACCCCCATCCTTGCCCATGGGAAGAGAAATCCACCCTTCCCAGACTTGGCAGTCTGTACCTGTAAGCAAGAACTTCTCCTTTGAGGCCAACCTGCCCTACATAGTCTGGCCATGTATCAAAAACCAAGGGCTAGGGATGTAACTCAATGGTGGCATGCTTGTCCAGCATGCACACAACCCTATGCTCTACCCTTAGCAGAACCACATGAATTAATGCCTGTCCTATTCAGATGGTAAGAAAACGATTGTACACTGAGCAGTGCATGGGGGAAAGCGCAAATGATAGCATTTACAGCTCACAATCCTGTAATTTAGTTTCCCCCATAGACATCTTTATTCTCCCTACCACCACAGCCCTGCACCTTTTTGTACCACCCTGCTGGAGCCTCTGTTTCCTGATTAGGGGCAGGCTTATAGCCAAAGATCTTCCCTTCAGATGACTTCATAGTTCTTCCTTTTAAGAAGTTTCTCTCATTAGTAATATACCCACTTTTAGAAGATGCCTAGGGGATTATAAATAATCTTTCATTGGTGTCACATGTAAACAACAGTTAGCTCTATTGTAGCTTGATTCTCTGTGTTTGAGGAATATAAAGGAAGGACTCCTAACCTGACTTCTGGCAAAAGGACAGGAATCTAAAGTGTGATGGGTGTCACCGTTGCCCCCTCAACATCCTTTATTCAACTGTTGATAACTCTCCTCATTTGGGGGCAGAAGTGGAAAGGGGGCTATTCATTCCTTCTACAGGAAGACCAAATGTTATGGGAGAAATGATTCTATTGCCCCAAGTGAGATGGTGAAGTCATCCATCCTCCCAGTTGCTATTACTGGATTAGGGTGAACAAGGACATAAACTAATCGAATGAGACTGAAAAACATGCCGTGTGAATGGGGAAGCAACATGCTTAGAACAGAGGTTGGTTTTTTGTTTTGCTTTCTTCTCTCAAATATTACATCCTGACCACAGTTTTCTCTCCCTCCTTTCTTCCCAATCCTTCTACTCCAGATCCGCTATCCTCCGTTTCTCTTCAGAAAAGGTCAGGCCTCCCAAGAATATCAACCAAACTTGACATATCAAGTTTTGGTAAGTCTAGGCACATGCCCTCATATTAAGGCTGGGCAAGGCAACCCAGAAGGAGGAAAAGAGTCCCAGAAGCAGGCAAAAGAGTCAGAGACAGCCCCTGATCCCACTGTTAGGAGTCCCAGAAGAACACCAAGCTACACAACTATAAGATATATGCAGAGGACCTAAATTAGTCCCGTGCAGGCTTCCAGATCATCAATTCAATCTCTGTGAGCCCCTATGAGCACTGATTAGTTGGTTCTGTGGGTTTTCTTGTGGTGCCTGAGAGCAGTGGTTCTCAACCTTCCTAACCTAATGCTTTGACCCTTTAATACAGTTCCCCATATTGTGATGATCCGCAACCTTAAAATTGTTTTGTTGCTACTTCATAACTGTAACTTTGCTACTGTTATGAATTGTAATGCACATAGCTGATATACAGGATATCTGATATGGGACCCCCAAGGCGTTGTGACTCACAGGTTGAGAACCACTCTCTTCTGATTAGCCATCTGATCACTGTGAGGACTGTCGCACCACAGCAGGGTGGTCCTAAAGGAAACAGGAGCCCTATAGCTTGGTAGAGCAGCTGAATAAGTCCCAGCACAGGGATCCTCTCTTCCAGGGAAACCTGCAGCTTCAGTTGTTGGCTCCTTGCAACCTAACCTAACAGATGCACATGGTGAAATGCAATCAGTGACTCTGCTCCGGACAAGCAAGTGCCAGGTCGACAGCTACACAGCTTCATTTGAAAGAATCAACTTGACTCTCAAGATAGCAATAAAACACAAGGTAACATTTACTGACCCTTAGTTATAGTTCGATAGCACAATGAGGAAAGGGATCTGGCTAACCCCCTCAAAGTTTCCAAACACAGAGCGACTGGGCACTGGACAATGCGGCTTTCTCAAACAAACTGAGAACTTGTGTTAGAACACTTAGGAAACTATTCAAGTAAGTGGAGAAACAGTTCCACAATCAAGAGACTGAAAACATTAAACTGTCTGTACTAATAGAATTGATCTTAACTAAATTTATGGATTTAATATTGTTCTTATCTAAAACCCAGTATTTTTAATTCCACAATTCTGAAACTTGTGCATAACAATATGGATAGTAAGAATACCACTAACAAGGAACACAGAAAATAGTGAATTCCTATCAATATAAACCATTCCAATCTATAAAATAATTAATGTACTGTAGGCAGAGACTGCTCATTCATTTCCCAGCCACCCAGACCTGAAAAAAATCACACAGAAACTAATTTATTACAACCCTGCTTGGCCAATGTCTCAGGCATATTTTTTAGCTAGCTTCTACATCTTGAATAACTCATTTCTATTAATCTGTGAATCACCATGAGGCTGTGGCCTACTGGTAAGGTTCTGGCTGGTGACTGGCATCTTTCTCCTTTGGCAGCTACATGGCATCTCCCTGACTCCACCTCTTCTCCTCTATCTCTGCTTGGAATTCCTGCCTTGCTCTATTCTGCCCTGTCATAGACCCAAGAAGCTTCTTTATTCATTAATCAATAAAAGCAACACATATACAGAAGGACTTCCCACACCAATGTACTAGCTATATCACAGCTAATTAATCCAAATGAAGAGAAAACTGAATATACCAGGCATTTTTGTAAAATGAAATATAAATACATAAATAAAATAATTTAACATACATACATGTTCTTACAGGGGCATGACGCCCTCTATCTCAGCACAGGGAGGCAGGACAATTGCTGCAAATTTGCGCAGACTAGTCTACACAACCCTGGCGTAGGCAACAGTGCACAGTGAGACAGTCAATCTTTGTACAGGTGAGATAATCAACTTAAACAATGTTTTGCAAAGAGAACTTATGAAATGAAGTAGGCCAGAAAGTGTGTAAAGCATTTTTCATCAGTTGACTCAATCAATGGCCTTTCTTAAACCTCACTTCTCTTCTGTCTCCGACTAAAGAACCAAGAGAATCAAATGCTTTGCCAGCCACTATAGCAGCTAAGTGTGACCATGTGACTTACTCTGTCTAACAAAAACTAAGAGAAAGTCTACTGGTAGGTTTCTAAGAAAAGATTATTTTCCTGGTAGAAGGAACTGTTCTTTCTCCTTGCTTTGACACAGAGGCCCAACAACTGTCTCACAACTCTGAGGTAGTTGCACAAGAGGAAGACCAAGGGAATTTGAGTTTCTAGCCTCTTCGTCATAGAGACACAAAGGACCCAGCAGCTACACAGCTATGGACTTCTGTATGATAAGAAAAAATCCCTATTTCTCTAAGCCACTCATACTTAGATTTTGCTACTCGAAGTCAAATAACCATAACTCATACAAGGAATGTTAATAATGAGTGTTGGAATTACTCATAGCAACTTAAAAAAATAGCTAAGTACCCAATACATGTCAGATGGATTTAAGTTAATTTTTATTATTATGAGAAAAGAACAGAATATTGAGTAAAATACATGGCAAAACTTTGAGGAGGAACCTTTTTCTTGGAACCTTATGAGGAATAGTAACGAATGTGATAGTTAAATCCATATATGTTAAACTTATGAAAATAAAAGCAGACAAAAATAAGAAAAACACACAACCAGAAAATGTATATTCCACTGCCTGGGATCCCACAGGCCACTCCTGCCATGGAGTCAGGTAGGCTAACTGCAGGTCTTCCCCTCTCCATTCCTCCAAGGCCGATCTCCAGTCTCATCCCCAGCTCTGCAGCAGATCACCTGTGGCAGGGCAGCCTCCCTCCACATCCCTAGTGGATCCCACAGACCTCCCCTTCCTAACCCCCCACCCCAACTCTCTGCTTTATCTCACCCCCCAACTCCAGCAAGCACTCCCTGGAAACACACAGGCCTCTCCTGCCAGGGACGCAGATACGCTAACTGCAAGTCCTCCTCTCCCTCCCTTCCTTTCCCCCAAGTCCAATCCTCCAGTCTCATCCCCAGCTCCACAGCAGAACTTCTGCTGTGCCTTTCCTCACTCCTTGCCCTCATTCCCAGGGCACTACCTAAGCAGATCTTGGCGGGACACCCTTCTTTCCTCCCTCTTGTGATGCTCATCCACCGTGGCCTCCAGTCCATTCCTAAGCCTCAGGTCCCAGTACTGAGAAACACGTTCTACCTGGAATCCCCAGTAACCACAACTGTCAAGACCCAGAAAAAATTCCTACAGGCAACACACAGTCACCACACTCGATTTGAACCAGAGAGGAAACAGAAATCTAGGAACAAAACACCCACCCAACAAAGATAAGACCAGATATCAGCACCTAGAATTATAATGTTCCCAATCCCAGAAGCTTAGATGCCAGTGTAAACACACAATCAATAACAGCCAGGACAATATGTCTCCACTGGATCTCAGTAACCCGACCACAGCAGGCACTGAATACCCCAATATATTAGAAGCACAAGTAAGGGAGACAAGCAGGCTGACCAACTCTGCTGTCACCGGGCTCAGATCCAGCACTTGGATAGGTCCACCACTACATCTGCTCTACGTATGAGCTTCTGGAGTGTGTGGTGGAGCCAGTCACATGGAACCAAATATCATCCCTGAATAGGGCAGGTCCTAGGTCTGCCAGTCATCCTGGCTAGGGGGACAGTGGTGCTGCCTGCAAGCTACAAGCACAAAAGTGGAGCCTGAGGAGCCTCAGGGAGGCAGCATTGAGGGTGGAAGGGCAGGGAGGTGTGTCACAGTCTGGAGCTTGAAAGGAACCCTGACTCTAGGCAATAGCAGGATATCTGAGATGAGTCCTGGCAGTGGTCCAGGATTTATGGAGCATCACAAATCAGGAACCTTGAATCAGGCCAGTGATTTTTCACAATGAATATTTACATGCAAAGCTGTTTGGGCAAAAATATACACCAAGTGACACACTGCAGTTTCCAAAGCCACTCTGATGGAGAGGTAGGAAAGATGGAGGAACCGAGAGTGTGTGCACAATGGAGAAAAGCTAAAGTACAGACCAGATAGCAGTGCAGAAGGCTATGTTTGGGCCATGTGGGTATCTATGATATGTGCTGACCTGTGAAGCCATGTCGATATGGGTGGCCTGAGCTGCCTCTGAGACCATGTTGATGTCCATGAGCCAGGCTGCTACTGGGAATAATATTGGTGTCCTTAGCCCATGTTGCCCTGGGGGCCATGTTGATGTCTTGGTCTATGCTGCCACTGAGGGTTATCTTGATGCCCATTGTCTATATTGCCACAGGAGACCATGCTGAAGTCCATGGCAGGTGCTGACGATGGAGACCACATGGAAGTCCATGCTCCTACTGACTGTAAAGGGCCAAGCGGCTACTTTTGCATTAGCTTTGATGATTGCAGCCTCACAGTCGAGAAAGGGGACATAAGGCTTTGGTGACAACCCCTTACTTCCCTTCCAGACTCCCCTGCAAAAGTAGCAGCCTAGACAGGAAGCCATTGAAGAGAACTCTTAAAAATTGTGATAACAATGCTGGAGTGTAGCTCTCCACAACTGAACACTTCCAGCAGGGTGCAGTGTGGAAGACCCAGTTTTGTGTAAGAGTTTGGCGGCCAGTGAGTACATAGACAACATAAATGGCCCTCGTGGGGCTTGTCTGTCTGTCTGTTTTTTCTGCTTCTTTTGCGGGGGAGGTCACACGGGTAGGGGCCAGACATGGAAGACTGGGGAAGTGGGGGTGATCAGGGTACATGAGGTGAAATTCCCAAATAATCAATAAAAATATTATGGAAACCCACCTATCCTCCTGCAACCTCAATGGGACTCTGAAACACAGTTTGCTCCAATACTGAGGGGACTTAAGAGGTGAGTGAACAGCCACACGGTGGGATGCCCCACTCTCTAGGACTTCCCCAGTGGGACAAAACCCCAAGCCCCTTCCCCAACTCCCTTGGTTTTTATAGCCAGCCAGCAGGGAGAATGGAGGCACAATATATCCAAACCTAGGGGACTCTATGAAAGCAGTACATAGCACTTAGTACCCACATAAAGAAAACGGAGAAAGCTCACATTAGTGACTTAACAGCACACCTGAAAGCTCTAGAACAAAAAGAAGCAGACTCACCCAGGAGGAGTAGAAGACAGGAAATAATCAAATTGCGGGCTGAAATCAACAAATGGAAACAAAGAAAACAATTCAAAGAATCAATAAAACAAAGAGCTGGTTCTTTGAGAAAATCAACAAGAAAGACAAACACTCATCCAAACTAATCAAAAGGCAGAGAGAGAACATCCAAATTAACAAAATCAGAAATGAAAAAGGGGATATAACAACAGACACTGAGGAAATTCAGAGAATCATTAGGTCATACTACAAAAACCTGTACTCCACAAAATTGGAAAATGTAAAAGAAATGGACAATTTTTTAGATAGATACCATATACCAAAATTAAATTAACACCAGGTGAGCAACTTAAATAGACCTATAAACTGCAAGGAAATAAAAGCTGGCATCAAAAACCTCCCAACAACAACAAAAAACCCCAGGGCCAGATGGTTTTAGTGCAGAATTCTACCAGAACTTCCAAGAAGAGATAATACCTATACTTCCCAAAGTGTTCCAAATAAAGGACATTGCCAAACTCTTTTTATGAGGCTACAGTTATCCTGATACCAAAACCACACAAAGACTCAACCAAGAAAGAGAATTACAGACCAATCTCACTCATGAACATCGTTGCAAAGATACTCAATAAAACACTGGCAAACCGAATCCAAGAACACATCGAAAAAATCATCCACCATGATCAAGTCAGCTTCATCCCAGAGATGCAGGGCTCATTCAACATACGAAAATATATCAATATAATCTATTATATAAATAAACTAAAAGAAAAAACCATACTATCACTTCACTAAATGCTGAAAAAAGTACTTGATAAAATCCAACACTCCTTCATGATAAAGGTCTTGGAGAGATCAGGAATACAATGAACATATCTAAATATAATAAAAGCAATATACAGCAAGCCAACAGCCAACATCAAATTAAATGAAGAGAAACTCAAAGCAATTCCACTAAAATCAGGAACAAGACAAGGCTGTCCACTCTCTCTCTATTTCTTCAACATAGTTCTTGAAGTTTTAGCAATAGCAATAAGACAACAAAAGGAGATCAAGGGATTCAAATTGGAAAGAAAGAAGTCAAACTTTTGTTATTTGCAGATGATATGATGGTGTATATAGTGGCCCCAAAAACTCTACCAGAGAATTCCTACAGCTGAAAAATACCTTCAGTGATTTGGCAGGATACAAAATCAACTCAAAAAAATCATTAGCCCTCCTATACACAAATTATAAAGAAGCTGAAATAGAAATCAGAGAAACATCACCTTTCACGATAGCCACAAATAGCATAAAATATCTCGGATTAACTCTAACCAAACAAGTGGAAGACTTGTATGACAAGAATTTTAAGTCTTTGAAAAAAGAAATTGAAGAAGATACCAGAAAATGGAAAGATCTCCCATGCTCTTAGATAGGTAGGATCAACATAATAAAAATGGCAATCCTACCAAAAGCAATCTATAGATTCAATGCAATCCCCATCAAAATCCCAACACAACTCTTTACAGACCTTGAAAGAACAATAATCAACTTCATATGGAAAAACAAAAAACCTAGGATAACCAAAACAATCCTGTACAGTAAAGGAACTTCCGGAGGCATTACCATCCCTGACATCAAGCTCTATTATAGAGCTACAACAATGAAAACAGCTTGGTATTGGCATAAAAACAGAGAGGTTGACCAATGGAATCGAATCGAAGACCTGGATATTAATTCACACACCTATGAACACCTGATTTTTGACAAAGAAGCTAAAATTATATAATGGAAAAAAGAAAGTATCTTCAGCAAATGGTGCTGGCATAACTGAATGTCAACATGTAGAAGAATGAAAATAGATCCATATCTATCACCATGCACCAAACTCAAGACGTGTGACCCCTAAGGAAATGGAACCAGTCATTAAAAGTCTCCCAACGAAAAAGAGCCCAGGGCCAGACAGTTTTAGTGCAGAATTCTACCAGACTTTCAAAGAAGAGTTAATGCCAAAACTCCTCAAGTTATTCCACAAAATAGAAAACAGAAGAAATAATGCCCAGTTCATTTTATAAGGCCACAGCTACTCCAATTCCCAAACCACAAAAAGACCCCAGAAAGAAATAAAATTAAAGACCAATTTCCCTTATAAACATAGATGCAAAAATACTCAACAAAACACTTGCAAACCAAATCCAAGAACACATCAGAAAGATTATTCACTGTGATCAAATAGCCTTCATCCCAGAGATGCAGGGATAGTTCAACATACAAAAATTGATAAATATAATCTCCAACAAAATGAAAGACAAAAAACACATGATCATCTCATTATATTCAGAGAAGGCCTTTAAAACAATCCAACACTCCATGATAAAAGCCTTGGAAAGATGAGGGATACAGGTGACTTCAATATAATAACATGTGGGCAGTTTACAACAAGCCCATACCATTTAAATGGAGGAAATACCAACACATTTAAATGGAGGAAACTCAAAGCAATTCCACTAAAATCAGGAACAATATAAGATTATCTACTCTCTCCATGCCTATCCAATCTAGTACTTGAAATTTTAGCTAGAGCTAAAAGACAACTGAAGGGGATAAAGGAAACATAAATTGGAAAGGAAGAAGTCAAAGTATCTTTATTTGTAGATGATATAATAGTATACATAAGTAACCCTAAAAACTCCACCAGGAAACTCCTATATCTGATAAATACATTCAATAAAGTAGCTGAATACAAAATTAACTTACAAAAATCAGTAGCTAAAATAATTCTAAAAAATCAAAGAACTGCTGAAAGTATCATTGCCCCCAATTCCAAGCTGTTCTACAAAGCTACAGTAATAAAAACACTGTGGTATATTGTTACAGGGAGCGGGGCCCCTTGTTCCGGCTGCCTGGCTAGCGTACACCTGAAATAACCAAACAGAAACTGTATTAATTAAAACACTGCTTGGCCATTAGTTAGCCTCCTATTGGCTAACTCTCACATCTTGATTTAACCCATTTCTATTAATCTGTGTTCACCATGAGGTCATGGCTTACCGGGAAAGATTTAGCATGTCTGACCTGGCATCTCCATGGCAGCTCTCTGACTCTGCTTTCTTCCTCCCAGAATTCAGTTATGTCTCCCTGCCTACCTAAGTTCTGCCCTATCACCAGGCCCAAAGCAGTTTCTTTATTAACCAATGAAAGCAACACAAATACAGAAGGACCTCCTACACCAGTATATAGTAATAAAAGCACACACATTGATTAGTGGAATCAAATTAAAGACACAGACATAAATCCACACAACTTTGGATGCTTGATTTTTAATAAAGAAGCCAGAAATACACACGGAGGGAAAAAAGACAGCATCTTAAACAAATTGTGCTGATCAAACTGGATAGATGCATGAAAAAGAATACAAATAGAACCATACTTTACACCCTGCACAAAACTCAACTCCAAATGAATCAAGGACTTCAACATAAGGGTAGAGGCACAAAAACTGATAGAAGAAAAAGTGGGGAACAACTTTAAATGCATTGGCACAGGAAAAGACTCCGAACAGAACTCCATTAGCAGAGGAACTAAGATCAGCAATAAATAAATGGGACCTCGTGAAACTGAAAAGCTTCTGCAAAGGCACCACCATTGGGATCAATTGGCAGCCTACAGAATGGAACAATGATTTTTTACCAACTACACATCTGATAGAAGACTAACATCCCAATGATATTAAAGAAACTAGATATCAATAAAATCAATAACCCGATTAAAAATGGTATACAGATCTAAACAGAATTCTCAATAGAGGAAACTCAAATGGCTGAGAAACATTTAAAGAATGTTCAACATCCTTAGTCATCGGAGAAATGCAAATCAAAGCTACTTTGAGATTTTATCTTACATCGGCCAGAATGACTATGATCAGCAAAACAAGTGACAGCTCATGCTGGCGAGGCTGTGGAGTAAGAGGAACACTCGCCCATTGCTGGTGGGAGTGCAAACTTGCACAGCCACTGTGGAAATCAGCAGAGTGGTTCCTCAGAAATATGGGAATCAGTCTCCCTCATGACCCAGATAAACCACCCCTGGGCATGTGCTCCAAGGACACTTCTTCCTACTACAGCAACATTCGTTCAGCCGTGTTTATTGCTGCACTATTCATAATAGTTAGAAATTGTCAACAGGTGACTGGATAAAGAAAATGTGGTCCATTTATAGAATGGTATATTTGCATATAATTATTACTCAGCTGTGAAAAATGACATCATGAAATTTTCAGGCAAATAGAATAAATTAGAAAAAAACTCATCCTGAGTGAGGTATCCCAGACCCAGAGAGATAAATATGGTATGTATTCACTTATATGTGGATGTTAGCTGTTACAAGGTTAGCTACAATCCATATAAACATAGAGGGTAGGTATAGAGTAAGGGAGTAGAGAGGACAGATGGATGGATCTCATTAGAAAAGGGAAATAGATATTTATGGATATATGGGGGACATCTGGAATGGGAAGACTGAGTGGGGAAGTGAGGTTACAGGGGGGATAGTGAGAGAGAATATGCAGAGAGACAGCTAAAATTAAAGGGCATTTGAGGGAAAACTTGGAGACCTAAAAAGAGTAGAAACCTCCTAATACATATATTCATATATGAAGGTGATCTAAATGAAGTTGCCACATAATGGGGGAGACAGAATCTTTTCACCAAATAAAGCTTCTAGTATAGAATTGGGTTATATTTAATTGAGTTGTTGACAAAAGAGGCACTACAGGAATCCTCCCCAAAATACCCAGACTGTTGTAGCTGCTCTCCACAAACTCACAGCAAGGCCCCATTGCTGAGGACAACACCTCCACAACTCACTGCACATGGGGCTGTTGAGCTAGTCCCTACATAGAGTCTTCATCCCTATGTTACAGGGTCTTTGTTACAGGAAGGTATGCTGCATCCTATCAAAAGAGAAACATAAACACCAAGCCAGCCCCAAACCCTTTATCTATAATGGTGTGCTACCTGCAAAACATGCTAGGGCAATGGTGGTAGAACGCTTATAGGAGTAATCAACCAATAACTGATCTGACTTAAGGCTCATCCCACAAGATGAAACCCATAGCTGACACTGCTTGGGTGACCAAGAACCTGAGACTAGATAGCTGAGGGACCTGGAGCAAAACCAAATAATACTCATCTTGAAAAGAGAGAGAGAGAGAGAGAGAGAGAGAGAGAGAGAGAGAGAGAAGACAAAATGTAGTGATAAAATGGCTCCTAATAATTAATGATATTCTGCTATGCTCATAGATCAGTATCTTGCTCAACCATCAGAGAAGCTTCCTCCTGTGTTATAGAAACCCAGAACAAATGGATAACTGAAGTATCTATTAACATACCAAAATGGACCTTGGCCTGCCAGGTTCCTGATTACCAGAGTCCTGAGTCCTCAACGGTTCTCATCCTGCTACCTCTCCTAAATCTCTCCAGCCCCTGAGCTTCCCTTCCCTTCCCTTAGCTTCTCTATCCTGTGTAAACTCAGCCATCTTGGCTATGTACTCTCTTGACCTCTTGACTCCTCTCTCTTCCTCTCCCAATCTCCTCTTCTCTCTTTCCTCTTATGGCCTGGTTTATTCTGTTTGCATGTTCTAGACTCTTCCAGATGCTGCCAGGCATTCTCTGCCTCAATAAAGCCTTCTTCTCGACCTTACCTAGGAGTGACCTTAGATGTCCTCATTTTCATTCTTCCTGCAGCAGATGGGAATAAATATGGATACCCACAGCCAGATAGCATGCAGAGAGTGAGACCTTGGAGCACTTAGCCCTAAATGGGATGCCTCTATCAAATCCCTCTCCCCAGAGCTCAGGGAACCCCAAGAAAGAGAAGGTGGAACGAATTTAAGAGCCAGAGGGGACAGTGGACACCAAGAAAATAAAACCTTCTAAATCTACGTAAGCAAAGCTCATATGAACTCACAGAGACTGAAGAAGCACACACAGGGCCTGCATAGATCTTCAGCAGGTGTTCAGCACTTATATCACGGCTTCGAGTCTCGTGTGTTTATGGGATTCCTGAGTGTGCAAACATGTGGGTCTCTGACTCTTGTGCCTTCGCTTTGGGCTTTTTTGCTTCCTGTTAGTTTGTCCAATTTCAATGTGAAAGCTTTTGTTTTACCTTATTATATTTTATTTTATATTATAAAAAGGAATAATGAATGAATGAATGAATGTAAACCTAGCCTACTAATTTAACCTTTATCTACTAGGGTAAAGGTTAACAACAGAACTGTCATTTATACCTTCTGGGAGAGGGAAAATCAGTTTTCTCCAGTGGAGTGACACTGTATATCAACCGCGCCAGGGCAAATCTCATGTTCAGGAGTAGGTGATCAGCAAATAATTGACTCCACAATTTGTGTGTGTGTGTGTGTGTGTGTGTTGTGTACGTGTGCACTTTCATTTGCTTACAGCTTTGATTTTTTTTTTCTTTTTGGGTGTTGTTCTAATTTGTTTTCTAAGTTTTGGGGGTTTTGTTGTTGTTTTGGGTTTGGGGTTTGTTTTATGAAAAAGAACTTAATGTTGGATGGGTTGGGTGGAGGAGGGATCTGGACATGCCTGGGGGAGGGGAAGAATATGATCAAATATATTTAAATTTAAAAATTGTTTAAACATATTTTTAAAAAATAAAAAATATATATACCAAAATAACAGGCAATCAGACAGCAAATAAAACGTAAAGGGAGCAGGTTAAAAAGACAGCTCAACGGTTAAAACCATTGGCTGCCTTTGCAGAGGACTCAGTTTAGTTCCCAGCACCTACATGGGGCTCACAACTGCCTATTATTCCAGCTCTAGAAGATTCAACACCCATTTCTGACCACTTTGGGCATTAATGTGCACATATACACTATAAATAAATATTTTCAAAGCTAAAGGGAGCTTATTAAAATATATTAGCTATATCTTAGTTATCTCATCCTTTTGGTAGACAAATAGTCAACAAATATGAAGTTTCCATGAGGAGAAACAGAAACAGGAAACAGACACCTGAGATGCCCCACCCTAGCAGTAATCAAAGAAATGCAACTCTAATTACTCTTAAAATCTCATTTGACACCTGCTTAACGAGCAGTTTTTAAATGAAAAGCTGGCCAGGTGACAGGAATATAGTGCACTCAGTCATTTCAGCTGGCACTACAAATTTGTGCCACCTTTGAGAAAACAATAGGGCAAGTATACAGAGGAACATTTGTGCCCTCTGGCCCAGTAATTCCAGTTCTCGCAATTAGTGCCAAGGGGAGTAATTCCGCAGATGCAGAGACATTGTGCTGTTCTTCGGAGTCTCCACAATTCAATCAAATCCAATTAACATGCGTTTTGTACCTCCTGTCTGCCAGACAGAGGCAACGGGGAACCAGAAATTAATAAGACACAGTATCTGACCTCAGGGGGCCTCAAATTCTGGCAGAGAAGTCAGGTAGATAAACAAAACAGAGTTATAAGTCTAGTAGTACAAACAAGTCTAAGTATTGTTTAATGGGAGTGACTGGGGTGGAGAGCAGGCAGTGTTCAAAACAACTTAGATGCTGGTATGGCAGCTCATGCCTTTAATCTCACTACTCAGGAGGCAGAGACAGGTGAATATCTATGAGTTCAAGGCCAGTGTGGTCTACATAGCAAGTTCAAGACCAGCCAGGGCTACCTAGAGTCACTATCTCAAAAGAAAAAAATCAAAACGAAAAGAAAGAAAAAGACAGACAGACTGAGGTTCATTGGTAAACTATGGAACCAGCGGCACAGTTCAGGCAGTGGGGCAGTAGTCCAGTCCTATAGGATACAAATTCCAGAAAGGTTTATGGAAAACAAGTGTAGGGTCAAAAGGACAGCCAAAGAAATCTACCCTGACCCCGAAACCAGAGACAGCCAAAGAAACCCACCCTGGCCCTGAAACTAGACCCAGTAAAGAAACACACTTTAGCCCTGAAACCAGAACCAAAAAACACATCCTGACCCTGAAATCGGAGCCAAGGAAACACACTTTGGCCCTAGAACCAGAGCCAGTGAAAGAAACACGCGCTAGCCCTAAAACCAGAGCCAAAAGGCTAAAAGGGGACAGTAAAGAAACACACTTTGGCCCTGAAACCAAAGTCAAATCTGCCTCTGATCAGGAAACCAATCAATCCCTGAGCAGGAAAACCAACCAATCCCTGAGCACAAAATCTAATCAATCTGAGCTTGTCCAGGATCAAGGGGATCGAAATCTGACCTATTCCCTCCCTAAAAATCTTCTCCCTGGGAAAACTCCACCCCTAAGAAGCCCTATTTAAGGCCCTCTGCCTCTTCAGTTGGCAGCTGTCCTCTACCCTGGCAGAGGAAGCCACTCTCCTGGATTCCTCCTTCCCAAATAAATCTCTTGAAAGCGTTTCTGGGAGAAGATCTTCTTTCTCCAGTGTGGAGCAGAATCTCTGCTGGGACATTCCCTTAGGGGAACAGAGCAGAGAAAGGAACAGACACCTCTGCTGGGAAATTAGTTTCCCTTGGGAGTGGAGAAGTAACAACTTCTTTCCAGAGCCGGTGCAGATTGCTACATTTCTGCACCCGGTTCCCTCTTAGCAGAGTGAAGCAGAAAAGGTAACACCTTGGAACAGAGCTGAGACAAAAGGATACCTCTGCTGGGAAATTCCTTTAGGGAGGTGGAGCAAGGCTCAGCTATAAAGCTCAGGATTGCCACATCTCCGGGGGGAGACCATCCCCTACTGGGCCCCAGATTTAGCTACAGCCTGACTTCCCAACAAGTCAGGCTGTCTTCTCCTCACAGCTGTAGGTATCCAGGATACCTCCCTCCACAGCTGTAGGTATAGCCTGACTTCCCAACAGGTCGCGTTACCTTTTTCTCCAGAGCTGTGACATTTGCAGGTATAGCCTGACTTCCTGACAAGTCAGGATACTGTTCCCTCTGGAGCTATAACACTTGCAAACAGGATTTGTGGAAAAATGAAAAGAGAACTTTATTGTTCCTGTTGACACCAATAATAAAAGCAGAGCATTCACTCATGGTCAACACTGGAGGCACACACGCACTTGTAAATTGTGGAGAATAGTGGACCATTATCCCATTATAAAAATGGAAACTATGTATGACATCGAAATGCTGACAATCTGCAGGCAGGACTGTTGCAGGAGAATTGTTCATACAGCCATTCCACTGTGCCAATAAAGCAACCTTCAATTTAGGATAGTGTAAGCTGTTGGCTGACTGGGATTAGCCATAAAGTTCTTGAAGGACTTTACAGGGCAGCTAGAAAAGGCAGGAGGAGACCTGGGAGGAGTTCTAGGGTGAGAAGGTCTACAGAACATGGAGAGAGGGTCGGCCAATTGCCTTTGCTCTCTTTGCATTCTTCAGGTCTTTATTTCAATTTCTGACTCCCGAGTTTTTATTAGACTAGAATAAATTAGGTAATCGTTGCCTCTTGCAGCTACATAAGATACCTGAGGAAAAGTGACTGGTCCTGACTATTCTGAGCATCTCTCCAAAATTCAATCTTCTTTTTAATTTTCAAGCTCCTTTTATTGAAATATAATTGACATATTATGAAATTTAGCCCATTAAATGTACAAGTCAGTGGTTTTAATACAGTCACAAAATTGTACTACTATTTCTAGACTGTTCTCATCACCTCAGAAAGAAGCATAATAGTACTCACTGCCAATTTCTTCCAGCCTTTGACAACCAAAGTCTCTTCCTGTCTCTAAATAATTCAGCGTCTCCTCCCCAGCTCCTAGCCTGGGGAAGCAGGCTATTTACCCTACTCAATGCCCCCACCTCAGCAGGCACACTGTCCCTCCCTAAAGTGCAGCTGGCTGGAGAATTTGCCCTGTAGAACAAGTAGCTTGCTTGGTGGGGCTCCCAGGACCAGCCTACCCCTCTTTACTCGAGCCCTTTTGTCTTGAGCTGAGGCAGCAGCATCTGAGCTTCCATCTCTGCTCACTCAGAGACAACACAGCCAGTGGAAAGTGGAGTGGGAAAGAATGGGGATGGCAGGAAGTACCTTGCTTGCCTATCATGTAAAGGAAATGTGGTGCTCCATTTAATTTTCCCCTGGGAAACTGGAAGAAAGCCTTGTTGGCAGGTCTCTGGAGGCCTTCGCCAACCTTGTTATCTGCTTTCCTTACCAGTCTTATTTTTGAGATGCTATTTTTTCCCTTTCCTAGGAACATTAAGCAGTAGCTCTCTATGGAAACGGCCATAGATGATTTCTCTTACACTGTGTACTTGCTATGTATTTCTGACTAGCTGGACAGGGCACTCTATTTCGCGATGAGGTCTGGCCTCTATATGACACACATTCTCTTTACCAGCTTCAGTGTTACAAACCTCACTTCACTCCTTATGAACCAACTCAGCAAGGATTCATTCCAGTGTATATCTAAGTCCTCAATACGCTGCTGAGCAAAGATGAGAATGGAACATAACATGGCATTGATCCTACAGCCACAGAGAAACTCAGTGAGGTCTTGGAAGACACTACCAGAAGTCAGGGTACCGAGGTTTAGGTCAGTGTTTCTAATTCTGTCTACCCATTGATAAGGTGAAGTTGTCATAGAAAGAAGAAACGGCAGCAAGTCCTTCTAGATTTCAATTCCATAGTGTCTCTAAATTAGTCAGTCTCCATAGTTATTAGATGGCTTGTATCAGGGTCCTGGTGAAAGAGAAGGGAATGGGACTGAAAAGGAAGGAAATAAGAGATGAGAAAGGGCAGACGGGAAGGAAGGAGAGTGGGGCAAGTGGTAGGGCAGGAAGAGGAGGGAGCAGACCAGGAAGGACAGCAGCGGGGACAAAAAGCACTGGGCCTGGTGATACAGCACTTGCTTCTACTCATGAGGCAGTGGTTCTAGCACTACTCCTAAAAAGGGGCAGGGAGGCCCAAATTAGGGATGGAAGGGAAAGGGATAACAGGATGGGGAGAGAGCAGAGAAAGAGACACATGGCCAGAGAGGCTAGGAAGGCAACTGAGAGGAGAAAATGAAAGTAGGAGGGAGACGGGAGATAAGTAAAACATCACCGGAAAGAAGGGAACAGAACCAGCATTCCGGACGCCCCACTACACGGCACTGCAGCATCACCATCAAGGCAGGCCTCTGCTGCTCTTCGGCGCAGTGCTTTCTTGGGGAATAAGCATTTCCCTGCTCCCTTAAGTGATTTGGAGCAGCCGGTCTCAGACAGGCATTCTAATTTCTGCTCTTCTTGCCGAGAGAACAAAGTGAGAAGTTTTCAGCGTAGATACTTTTCACAGATGTAACCAAAAGTGGTCCAAGAAAGCCCATCTATGGCACCCACCCACTAAAGAAAAGAGGTAAAACCCAGGGGGTGGCAAGGACAGGGTGTCTGAGGTAAAAAGTTTAAAAAACTTTAAAAAGTTAAGTTGAGGAATCAAAGAAGTCCATTTACTTGAGATGCTCTGAGAGTTTTAGCTTGCCCAGAGTTCAGAGAAGAACTTAGTTATCTCAAACGCAAGTCTAATTATCTTAAGCAAAGCTGCTCGGTGGGTGAGCAGAGCAAAGCCTTGGGCATTCCCAGCGCTGATCTGTTGTGATGAGCACTTCTTCCACCCTGGCCTGGCAGCAATGCAGGCTGCCATTGAGTCAGCAGAAATGCCTTACATTTTGTAATATTTTCACAGTCCTTAGTATCTTCATCTTCACCATTCCTCTTGACTCGAATAATAATGAGGACTAAGTAGCGACTCAAAGATTTTGGAGTCAGATGAGTCTGTCTGATGCCACCCCTGGCTCTTAGGAATTTTATGGCCATCACCTGGTTAATAAACCATTCCAAAACATGGTTGTCACTGCTGTGAGATAAAGTTAATAAAATGGTGTGCCTCACAAGGTCAGGAAAGCTTCACGGAGATAACACACCCTGTTCTGCTCAGCATACGTATATACACAAGATACTCAGTATCACACACAGAGGTGAACAGTGTCAGAAAGACCTCCTAACCTTTGAAAATAGGCTGAAAAGATTGTGGGATCTTTGTTCAGTGCAATATTGTAAATGATTTTCTGTTGACTTTCCAATTCTGCAGGTGTAGATGTTGGTTTGAATAGTTTTCTCCAGTCATGATGCAAATAATTTCTATTCAAGAGAGCAAATAAGCACATGTATTAATTTATTGTCATCTTGGGAAGTGTTCACTTTTTACTCTGATAAATCGTATTCCCTTGTAAAATCATACATACAAATATAATCATAATTATTCTTTGGACAAGTTTTTAAATCTTAGTGTTTCCTCAAGAAATAAAACCCTTATTATATATTCATATTACATTTGTCTGAGGTATGACTTTACCCTTTAAAAAGTTAAGTTGAGGTATCAAAGAAGTCCATTTACTTGAGATGCTCTGAGAGTTTTAGCTTGCCCAGAGTTCAGAGAAGAACTTAGGTATCTCAAACTCAAGTCTAATTATCTTTATCTGTGCTTCTGTCCAAGTAGTATACAAAACTGGGATAATGGCGGTAAGGATGTAATACAAAAGACCAGAAGGCAAAACTCTCCAGGCAGCTTTGACTGTCCCAGGCCATCTTCACCAAGAATCACTCACTTTAAAAGGAATGTGGGGAACACCACAGGAATCTATTTCACAAATGTCCTTCTGTTCTCTCTAAGTTCTTCATATGGAACATCCTTGAGAACCAGCAAAGGTCTCAAAAAGAAGTGGGATGGGGAATCTGATCACAATCGTAGCTATTTTATGCAAATAACTTTTAATCTCCATTTATTAGTTAAGTGGAGATTGGCTTGAATCTGTGGTGGGATTTGAGCAGACTCAGAGTCTCACCAAATGTGTTTTCTTTTCTCTGTATTCAAGAAAGAAAAACAGGCTTTCAGATTCAATTGGTGGTTCAAAGGCAGGCCTGTGGTGAAGGGCTGACCTGGCTGTTATCGTCTACATGGGAAAGTAACTAGAGAAAGTAGGGTTCTCAGTCCTGAGGCTCAGGAAGGAAGCAGAGATCTGAGCAATGAAGTGTGATCATAGTTTAGTTTAAATTAGGCATTGCCTAAATAAAGCAAGGGGCCCACCTTTGCTTCTCCTGCAATCATCATCAAAATTAATGAAAAGAATTTTTGTATTAAAAAAACTACTAACACTGCATTTGGGCACAGTCGACCCCTCATGTTTGGAATATTCGTCTTTGGGCCCCTCTGGGTTTCTCCCCGTCTCCAGTGGCTCCTTCTCAGTTTCTTTTGCCCATCATTCCTCCTTTATTTCTCAGTGTATGAACATTACGTTCAGTTATACAGCTCTTGGTCCTGTTGCTTTATAGGACCATTGATTACCTAACTTAAATATCATTCATGGGCTGATGCCTTCCTCAATGCTGACACATCTAGCTGTAGATACAAAATGTCCTCTTGGACGTCAGTGATCAACTTAAATCGCATGTGTTCAAAACAGAAATTTGAATTCTGTTCCCGATTCCAATCCAAGGTCCCTGGAAAGTCGAATTCCGCATTAAGGCTGCTGTCCGGGCCTGAAATGCTCTTCTCACAGTCTCAGTAACAATGCCTCGTCATCACTCAGAGTTCAACGCAAATATCACCTTTCTCATGAGATTATCTCAACCTGATGTGGGATGCCCCTCTGTATGCTGTGAATATGTTTAATTACCATTGGTTAATACAGAAACTGCTTTGGCCTATGGCAGGGCAGAATACAGCTAGGCAGGAAAGACAAACCGAATATAGGGAGAGGTTAGCAGCTGCCAGAGAAGCAAGATGTGAAGTAACAAGCCACAAGCTTTGTGGTAAAATATAAACTAATAGACATAGGTTGGTTTAAGATGTAAGAGCTAGTTAATAATAAGACTAAGCTAATAGGCCAAATATTATGCAATTAATATTAAGCCTCTGAGTTGTTTTTTAAAAGTGACTGCGGGACCAGGCGGGATGAGAAACCTTCAGTTACACCAACCTCCAACTGCAGTGGCCTCTCCCTCCCTGGGCACCACCCCAAGTCATTCTGGTCACCAAGTAGACAACCTGGAAATTGTCCCATAACCCCATGCTTACCACTATTTGTCAACACCTATACCCCGAACAAATTTTTATTGACTACATATGTTCACGTTCACATGTGTCTGTGGGTTTGTTCCCTGTAAATCCTTGGAGTAATTATCACAAGAAAACATCAATGATAACTGGGCTAGAAGAACATACCAGTACAGGCAAGACCTTGAATTTTACATTGATTTGGAAAACAGTAAATCCCGTTTGGAGACTAGGGAGGGAAAGAAAGTCATGAAAAGGTGCTGTAAATAAATGAATATGAGGAAGTAAGTTGTTTCATTTCTAGACTCTGAGGTCTCAATAATCCCCAAATGCCCAGAAAAACTGGTATTATAGCAATCACTTATTTTTACTTTGCCAAGTGAAGACACTATGGGGAAGGTTTATCACTGCTGTCATATCTTCATGTTACAGACAAAGAATAGTTACCTTCTGAAAAATAAAAGAGGCATAAACTTCACTTTTTTTAAAAAACTGAATAAATTTTGTTTTTGAAAACTCTTTTGTTGTCCTTACTCCTCTCATTGTGCTGCAATGTCACCTTGACACTGGGGAAATCATTGCTTTCAGTTACTGGCTCAAGGTCAAAATGCAATCCTGGCAAGTTTCCCAAGATTCAGCTTCTCAATATGTTGTCTGCATCCAATAGGCCTTCTGCTGTGTTGTCTCTATAAGGCCCACAGTGTCTAAGTCACCTCAGATTCCTGGCATTGAAAAACTACTTAGAACTTTTCTCTTACAGTAACCAATTATAAGGCCAGTCAGGTAAAAAATAGGCAATATATCGGAAATAAATTAATGTGTGCTTGTACTAGAGAAGACACTGATGGGGCAGCAGTTTCAGGGTGTGAAAAGCGTTGGAACACCTACTGAGAGGAACACTGACCGAGGCACCCGCTGCAGCTGTTCCATGCCAATCGTGATGGCAGGTTCTCCCGTTTTACTATAAATTATTTTTAAATAAACATTTTAAAGAGTAAGGTTTAAAAGGGACAAATAGCAAGAGACAACTGAAAAAAGATGATTTCATCTACTGGAGAAAGTAAAAATTAAAGCAAGTGAGGCCGATGATGGCGAGCATTATTTGCATTTACTGTCAAACTGATCTATTTGGGAATAACACCCACACAAAAGTGAGAAGATATTTTGAAAAATAGAAATGTGAATAATTTCCTCAGATGTCTTACCTCATTTGCAAAGAAGCAAAAGTGGCTCCCGGAGAATATTCATAATTCAACTCACAATGATGAGAAAGAAAATTTTAAAGGGAGATCCTGGCCTAGGGGGCCTCAATCAGTCAGTGTCTGAAAGAGGCTGGATGCCTATTAAATACCATTTTATGAAATGAACAACTTAGGTCCCAGTGGGAAGCATAGGGTGACTGCGGTTACAAGCAAATAACAACAGGGACTAAGTGTTGTGGTCATTTTGTTGAAGTATTGGCTTCTGTCTAACAACAGGGTTAACTAGATAAGCAAGTAACAGTAAGGTATAAAGGAGACTGCACTTTCATTTCCCGGCCACCCAGACCCAAATATATTAATTACAAAAACTATATTAATTACAACACTCTTTAGCCAACAGCTCAGGCTTATTCCTAGCTGGCTCTTACATCTTAAATGAACCCATTTCAATTATTTTATATTTTACCAGAAGTCTGATGGTTTGTTACCTTATGATAGGTGATGTTGGGGATATTCCATCACACTTTGAAGCCCAAGTTTGCATTGTGTTAATTAAATAAAATCAACCTTGGATCAGGAGGCTGAGTTAGCAACTAGTTGACAGAAAGTAATCATAGATTCCCCAGAGGGCATCTAGAAAAGACAGAAAGACACAGAAAGCAGCAAGGCAGGATTTAGAGTGGCACAATTTTTTTCTGGTTTGGCAAAGCAGAAGCTGTTATAATTTATATAAAGTGGCATGAGAGAGAAAGACGCCATGTGACAGAGCTCAGATGGATGGGTTTTTTTATTGGGGGAAAGTGAATAGGAAAGAGGGGAAGGGAGAGTGATCTCTGGGGACAAAAGAGAAGAGAGGAGAGGAAGGGAGAGAGTAGAGAGGCACATGGATGGACGGACATACAGACAGACAGACACATGGGGACAGTAAGAGAAAAGGAGGGATGGGAGGTGGGCAGGCCCTTTTAAAAGAGAATGCAGTGAATGTGCACAGGTGGTGCTTTTAGTGGGTACAGCTGGGGATGTACACCCCAAGGTCAGGCCAGTGCAGATGTTTGAATACTAACAGAAGCAAGCAAGGAGAGAAGGTTAGCTAGCTGTGACCCCGCCTCTCTGAGCTAGCAGGTTTTCACCCCAACCTTTGAATCTTGAGTCTTATTTATAGATAGAACAATCGAGATTTGGTTAAAGTTACCTTTAGCATCAGTGACAGAGCACTGTCTGCAGTGCCTGCAGAACAGAGTTTCCATCAGGCTGTGGCCTGAGTGGCCAGGTCAATGCTAGGGACAGGCAGGTAACTGCTGGCTGAAATAGCAGTTCATTAAGACACAGTCACTACACTGAAGTTAAAACAACTAAATGATGGAAGCCCATACCCCTTAAGTCATGGGACTATTTAGCAAGCTGGTAGACCACAGTCAGGACGTGGGCTGTTCAGTGAGTTGAGGCTGTGGACTTCGGTCCTCTGAAGAGCTGAAGAGAGTAACAGTAGGAGATAGATTTGAATTCCCAAAAATCCTAAATTACTCTTTGTACTTTTCTTCCTTCCTTCCTTTCTCTTCCCCTTCCTTCCTTCCTTCCTTCCTTCCTTCCTTCCTTCCTTCCTTCTTTCTATCCTTCCTTTCTTCCTTTTTTCTTTTCATCAATACTTTGGTTTTATTTTAAAACAAAGAATAGAAAAATAATATATTTAAAGAGTATAGTCCACAGTCTGCCACGTGTGGTTGCCCCGATTGATGGCTTTCATCATGTTCAGTTCACTGGACATGGTTCCTGGTCCAGTGCCCTTTCTCCTGACAGATGCAATCGATTGTCCCAGTGGGTGCTGATGGCTTGTAAGTGTGCCCTCATGCATGCATCCTAGATGCCAGCCATTACATTCCTGATGCCTTTGTCACTCATATGAGCTGGGACTTGCACATGCCAGGGAAGGTAAGCAGCTCCTAAGATAGCACAGCATTTTTAGATAGAAGCCTAGTCTTATTTCTAATAGGCTTTTTTTTTTTCATTTTAAATGTACACAGTATTTGTGATTTAGAATTAGACAGGGAGGAGGCTTGTTTTTGTTTTCAGACAGAGCCTCCCTCTGTGGCTCTGGCTGACCTGGAGGTTGCTATCTATGCAGTATGCAGGCCGGCCTTGAACTCACAGAGATTCACCCGCCTCTACCTCCAGAGTGCTGGGATTCAAGGCATGCACCACCATGCCATGTTAGAATTAGATTTTCAAACAGAAATGTTATGCAGCAGACTGGGACAAATGGCTAACCGAGATGCCTATTTAACATACCAAAGCAGTTGCTAGCCTAGGTCTCCCTTAGTTGCTAGCACAAGTGCCTGTTATAGAGTCACCCAGGCTGGTATACCCCATCCCTACCCTAAACTCTCCAGTCCCTGAGGTTCCCTTCCCTTCCCCCAGCTTCTCCGACTCCAATATAACCCAGCCATTTTGCTGTCCTCTTGGTCCTCTTGGTGTCTTCGTGCTTTTGGTTCCCAGGTGTCTTCTTTGCTCCCTTTCTCTTTTCTTCCTCTCTCATTTCCCCACCTCCACTCTCCGCTCAGGGCCCTGCTCATTCTGCCAGCCTGGTTCAGTCTTGACTCTTCCAGACACCTCTGGCCATTCTTCCCCTCACATCTACAATGAACCTTCTCCTCCACCATACCTGGAGGCAGTCATGTCCTTATTTTTTCATTCATCTAGTGCCAAAACCACAGGACTGGCATATAGGAGCCTCCTTCCAAGAACTCAGTCACTCTGAACCAAGCTGTTGTTTGACCCTCCTAAGGTATATAAGGATCATTAGTTCCTGGTGGCTTCTGCCACCCACCAAATTGGACTCCAAATTCTAGAGTCTGCCTCTCAGCTGCTTCCTCCCATCATGCGCTCCAACCGTTCCTCTCCCCGTCTACTTCATAAGTGTCTCTCTGGCTTCTGCAATCTACTATCCCCTCTAAGCCTCATGTGGCCCCACATGGCATGCCACTCTATCAATACACTTACCCCTTTTCTTTTCCCCAAATCCTCTCCCAGTCCACCTATTTATCTGTTTTCTCCTCTTCTCTTCTACCTCTCCTCCCCCTAGGATCTGCTTAAACCTTTCTGGACCTCTGTAAACCTGCTCCTTTTCTGTCTCTTAGCTCCATCCTAGAAGTCAGGTAGCTTCTTTATATGCCCCTGAGCCTTTACTATGATCCTTTTCCTCCCCTCCCCTCAGAAGGCCTGCTCTGTCTCTTCCTTGAGCTCTCCTGGGCCTCTCTTCCCTCAGGAGAAGTTCCTATACTTCACTATCCTGTTCCCTCTCAGCTCCCTCCTGGAAGTCCTGTAGCTTGTCTATGCTTTCCTGGACATTTCTCTTGGAGCTCACAGGAACTCTCTCCAGCAGAGGTTGCTTTATAACCCTTTCTCCTTTCCTCCTTGGACTCAGTGAGTTTATTAAGCCTCACTGTCTGGCTATAGATGTCTTGGCCAATCAATGGGCAAAGATGGCACACTTGACTTCAGATTCTCTCATATGCTAACACCTTCTGCCACCGCACAGACAAATGACCACAGAACCTCTTAGACCTCAGCTTTTTTCTGCTCTCCACTTCCAAGTCTCTCATCTCTAAGGTTTCTCTACTTCTGACTCTTAAAAAAAAAATCTTATCTCTATAATTTCCCTGCTCTCAAAACATCTCATAGAACTATGCTACAAATATCTCATGATTTGTAAATCACTGGGTATGGTTAAAAAAAATCTGTAACAATGGGTGTGATGGCACACTCCTTTAATTGCAGCACATGTGAGGTCGAGGCACGCGGATCTCTGTGAGTTTGAGGCCAGGTTTGTCTACAAAGTGAGTTCCAGGACAGCTAGAGCCAAATTTTAGTTTAAAACTTATAATAAAAGGATTATAATTTAAAAATCTAGACATGGGTAGTCTTAATTTGCTCAACATTCTATATGTGATGCAACCCATGTTTAGAATATACTATATATGCAACTTAGATTCAATTCTTATTTAAAAAATAGGTATGCTAAGAAAAGTAGATATTTTAAATAACAGCCACGTAGTTCACCTCTCCCTTGGCTGATGATCTCATTAGGATGGAAGCAAACATGTGGCTGGCAGCCATCTTTCCTAAGATTAAAAAGGAGCTCATACAATAGGGAAAAGCTGTAAAATCTTAATCTTATAAAAGCTTATAAAAACTACTAACTTGTTGTAAACTGCTAAAAATAATTAAGACATGCAAGTTAATGCACACTAACCTTATAAATGATCAAATTCTTTAATGTTCTCAAAACTTTGTTAGTCATGCTAAATACAACTGTGGTTCACTTACAATGACAAGCTTTATTTAGCCTCCTGTACACGTTTTCGAGGTTAAGCCTAAAGCAAGGAACTAAAAACAAATCAAGTTTGAGAAAATCATGTATACTTTTAGATAATGGTCCTCAAACTCTTCAGAGATCTTCTGAATATGGCATTTAAGATGTTTAATGGAAAGGTTTCCCATGACAGATAGAAATGCCAGATCCCAGTGGCAACCCTAAGTTCTCCAAAGAAGACAACTCCACCTGAATTATGGTAACATTAAGCTGGGGAAAACTGCCCCATGTCTTACCTGCCATCAGCGTTCTGCCCACACTGTGGACACTGTTGAGCTGACTGCCCTACTCTGCCTCACCCTAGCAGGTCAGTTTTCCCAGGTTCCTCCTCCACAGGAAAGTCTGTCAGCTAAAGGCTGATGCTGCCCAGTGCAGCATCTGAAGATGTCATGCTGTCCTGTGTGACAGTCAAAGACCTATAACCTCTGCCCCCAACGAAACCATCTAGGAGCCTAGGGTAACCATCTAGGTACTGGTGAGTCCCTGTCATTTTAATTGATACATAGGCCATTGGATTATACTTCCTGCTCTAATTTACCCTTCTCAGATCTCTGATGATACTGACAGCTAACTGTGACTTTATGTTGACAGCAGCAAGCAAACCTTCCCATAAAGCTGCAGCTGCCTTGTTAGTTCATTTCATATGTAAAATCAAGCCTCAGGCCTCACTTTTCTAGAGTTATTAGGTTTTCTGCTGAGAAGGCAGACACAGACATAGTTTGCCTTACTTGCAGACTTCACGCTGAAAGAGATAAACTTACAAAATGGGTTTCAATATAACTTTTTACTATTCCTTTTATAGTGTGCCATTATAGAACATCACAATTTCTTAGATGACTTAATTTATCCAAATAGCTAAATCTTAGTAAAGTTTGCAAAGACAAAGAAGCTAGACATATATCTTCAAGTGAATTACTATTAAACTGAGTTGGCCTTAGAAATTTATAAACCTTATTTATTATTTACCTTATTATTTACCAAATGTATATTGTTCCTTGTTTAAATTTTCTAGAAGCCTGGTGTTGAACAGTTAGTAAAGACATAAGTAGTTAGACATACATTTCTAAGTCAGCTTCTGCCAAGCTGTGTATAACTTTAAGAATTTATAAACCTTTTTTATCAAACATGCAATATTTGCAGATATGTTGTTCATTATCTAAAACTTTTCTAGAAGCCTGGTATTAAGCAGTTAGCAAAGATATGTGAGTAGTTAGACACATATCTCTAAGTCAGTTTTCTTGTTGTTGTTTTTGCTTTTGTTTTTGTCCATTGTTCACCTGAGTATATCTTTACAACCCTAGGAGTTTCTTAATCCAAAACGTTTTGGAGACCTGCTGTTGCTTCCTTAGTGTAAGGATAAGCCAAGGGTTCGGTAGAACTAAGAAGTTCTGGAATTGTTGCTTTAGTTGGTTTATACCACAGGGTCATCTTAACCAAGATGGTGGTAAAGTTACCTTGTATGTACTCCTATATACCGCTCCAAGGTATGGTTGAGGAGGCTTATTGTAGATATGAGGAACAGCACAGCCAGAAGCATCTGGAAGGGTCCAGATGAACTGGGCCAGGAGAGGAGGAGAGGTCAAGACAGGAAGATAAGAAAGAGGGAGCAAAGAGGGCACCTGGGAACCAAGAGAGAACCACATAGCCAAAATGGCTGAGTTATATAGGAAAGAGAAGCAGAGGGAAGGGAAGCGAAAGCTCAGGGACTTGAAAGGCTTAGGGTAGGGGCAGGATATGCCAGCCTGGATGCCCCTGCAACAGGTACTTGCGATGCTGAGAAAAGCTGTGAGAACCTGAGCCAGCACCTCCTTTGATCTGTTAAATACCTAACAGCCACCCTATATCTTAATCAAGACATGAAAAGATTATTCTCAACCAGAGAACTTTGCTTAACACAGTAGTTCTGAAAACAGAAAGTAAAACGGCCCCTGATACTCTCAGTTTCTCTGGTTCCAACAGTCAGAGTCAGGGACGGGTTAAGTCCTTGTCTTACTGGAGATACCATCCGTAAGGAGAAGAAAACAGACCTAACTCAACTGGACTGAGTTCTAATAAAGAGGTGAGAAAGGCTCTAGACATTGCTGCAAGAGTCAATTCAATTGAACTCCATCTGTCACTCACAGCAAGAGGCTCTGTGAATAGGGCGGAGTTAGGAGGCTTGGTCCTGCCTGTCCCTGCAGCTGGCTGTGTATCCACAGTGGCAGCTTTCTGATTTAATCTCCTTGGTTAGTTATTCAGGGTACTGACCATCTGTAAAGTCTTTATTACTTTCAATATAATACAATGTGTCATTTAATGCCTAGGTCTGAGTGATTGGATAGCAAGTTTGAATAGGTCACTTCTCCAGCAATAAATGGCTATATGTCATTCATTTGTTCAAATGACCAATACAACTAAGTTAAAATCATAGACTGATTATTCCAGAACCTTGATCATTTACTGGCTTAACTATGAACTAGTCCTTTTGATTGATTTTGTTTACTTTTTAAAATACTCTATTTAGTTTGGGGCTAGATAGATGTCTTGGTGGTTAAGAGCACTTGCTGCTCTTTTAGAGGATCTGAGTTGTTTTCTAGCACTCACAGTGGACAGTTCACCAGTGCCCACAACTCACAGCCTCAGAGGATCCAGCACCCCCTCCTGGTTTCTGTGGAAACTATCATACACATGGTATAACACACATACACACACACACACGCACACACACACACACACACACACACACACACGTATGCTGGTTTTTAAAAAAAATACCATGGTTAAAGCAGCTTTAAGAAAGTAAGGATAACCCTCATTCTCATTGAGCAGTTGGGGTCCATCACACAATCTGGCTGCTTTGCAGCTATCTTGACAAGGACCACATGGTTATTTTGCAAATTCCCCTCCACTCGTGTCTCTAATGTCTGACTTTTCCCTATTTGCAACTCCTCCATCCGTATCCGGTCTCCAGAGGTTAGCTTCTCCGCACTCCCTCTCAGACCTTGCCCTCTTACTGTATGTGCTCTCCTTGGAGGACTCCGTTCTCATTCCCAACAGTGTAGTGGTAAACATTTAACAAACTGCTTGGTGGTGGCAAGGAGGGCTGATTTCTGGGTGTGCACATTTTCATGGCAGCCAATACCAAGCTACCCGACACTGACCATGGAGTAGGAAAAAGAGCTAGCTAGCTCGAACGTGCCGCCTTATCTATCACGGCCATCTACATGCCGACATCCCTCTGTTGCTATTCCTATGCCTGCAGCAGAAGCAGCTGCAAGATGAGAGGGCGGAGGCTAAACACACCGAACTTTAGCTCAACTGGGCTGTGCTGAAAGACACTGACAAGAGCAGCTTCCAAGAAGCTGTTATTACCCTGTAGTAACTTAGGTTACTAGCGAAGACTAACCTCATGTTGTGTCTCCTAGGGCTTGGGTATACTCCTGGATTACAGTTCAATATTTTGGCTATGTAAAAAGAACCTTATGCCCTCAAAATGATTCATTCTGTATTGTCTGAACCTCCACATGCAGTCAGTGACAAAGCACTGCCAGTTCTGCCTCCCAACTTTTTCTTGAATTCATCTTTTCATGTTCATAGGCACACCCTCCTTCCCTCCCAGGCCCTCATCCTGTCTCAGCTGCTTTTTTTGGATATTCTCCCAACCAATGTCCTTGACCCTGTCACATTCCAAATCAGTCTAGGCACTGCACTGTTATAGAGCAATTGCCAAACAGAAAATTACTTCAGTTTTGTTCTTTTGCTAAAAACCCTTCCGAATAAAATCCAGATTCCTCAGGGCAGGACAGACACTCCTTCGTGGTCTGCCTGGTAACTCTTTTCTAGGCCTACTCCATGGCCCCCATCTACACCCAATGATGAAGTCTATTCCTACCTTCTTCTCCTTATGTACTGCTAAACCTACTTCTATCTCATTCAGTTCTAAACGTCCATGCCTATCTTCCATTGTGATACTCACTTCTGGTTTCCTTCTTTGGCTTGTGGATTTTTTTTTTGAAAGAGAAAAGAATTGGTGCTAATCAAACCAAGGGCCTCAAGTTCCCTACCACTGTGATATGCCCAGTCTCCTCTTCCATGGATGATTGTTTCTTCTTATCACCTTCTTCTTTATCACCTCCTTACATGGTATTTTTCTCCAGTTAATTCCTTGCAACTTTTTTTTTATTTTATTGTTTTCAAGATGTATTTATTTGTAACCATGTGTATGGGGGGCATGGATTCCAGAGGCATCTCACCTCCTGGAACGCAGCCACCTGACACAGTGCTGGCCATCAAATTCAGGTCCTCTGGAAGAACAATACATGTTCTTAACCACTGATCCATCTCTCCAGCCCAGAACTCTCTTTTTTAAGGTCACATATTTCTGGGTTTTTTTCCTCCTACCTAAAGCTGAATTATGGTTTTGCTTCCAGATCAGACTAATCTTTGCAACACCTGCACAAATATCTCTTCTCTGTCTTAAGCTGATCATGTTCTCATCTCTGCATACATCCTGTTTCTCAGTTTGTGTCTCCGGTTATCTTACAGTGTCTTATAGCAGTTACCTAAGTCTGCCTGAAGTAGCAGCTTTTTATTATTGATCACAAGTCTACAGGGTAGTAGGAATCTCTACTGACCTGATTTGGATTCAGCAGATCTTGGCTGGGCTCTCCTATATGGACATAAGGTAGGACAATTGGAGTGCCGGAGAAGTTGGCTAGTTTTATGCCAACTTGACACAAGCTAGAGTAATCTGCAAGGAAGGAGCCTCATTTGAGAAAATTCCTTCTTAAGATCTGGCTGTAGGTAAGCCTGTAGAGCATTTACTTAACTAGTGATGGATATTGGGGCGGGCAGACCATTGTGGGTAGGGCCATCCCTAGGCAGATGGTCCTGGGTCTATAATAAAGCAGGTTAAGCATGAGGAGAAAGTAAGTAAGCAGCACCCCTTTATGCCTCTGCACCAGTTCCTGCCTCCAGGTTCCTGCCCTGTGTGAGTTTCTGCCCTCACTGCTTTTGATGATGAACTGTTATATGAAACTGTGAGTGAA